>CM055657.1:27849019-28116997 GCA_029378335.1 Agrilus mali | reverse complement strand
ACGCTTAACTGTTACCATTTCTGTTAAAGTACATTTCAAATGTTTAACAAGTTGAGATATGTAGAATAACTGAATAAAAAAAATTTAATTGGTGTTGTTACTTACCTATTAATTTTTGTAAATTATTCCTTTAATAACATTAGAACATATAGTTTGGGTTTCCTGAGGTAGAAAGATCAGCATTTCAATGTTTTCTTCAGACATGTTACATCCTAATGTATTGGGGGCTGATGGTCACAAAGCTTCTTAACACATGGCATCCACACTTTTCATGGTACATGCTTCTATAAAATGAATTGTTTTACAAGTGTACCCACATAATTAAATTATATACATGTATACTGAAATATTAAAGTTGTCCTGAATCTTTATATCTGATTAAATCAAACGTATGTATAGTTTTATCATTATGCTCACCTTAAATAGCTTCAGAATTGTCCATGATAAATAGCGAACAGGAAATGAAGTTCAATAAAACCAGTCCCTTTCCAATTTATTAGCTGATCAGCAAGAAACTGATAAAAAGAGTGAATTAATCACACTGTTAAATAAAAAAGACACGAATATAAGTAAAAACAATTACAACACTTACCAAAGTGCATATAAAATAACAGTATTAAAATGACAACCAAATAAACAATAAACAAAATACGAATGTCATATACGACCATAGAATGCGCATAAGACCACAGAACATTTATACGACAAAGTTGACAGTGTCTCTGTAGTAGCAAGTCGGAAATTTTCTAATTTATTTTTGTAATTAATAAGATATAATTCAAAATGGGCTTACAATATTTTCTTATTATTTGCATTTAAATAAACGACAACCGATACATTGGAAAGAAACCAAATAAAATAATTGCGAAGACAAGGGCCATTTTTTAAAATTTTACGCAAAACTTTCTAAATTTCTTTCATTACTAACTAATAAATTCGACAGCAAACGTACTCAAAACAACTAGTGATATGATTTTTAAAAATTTTCAGAATATTTGATAAAAGAGTTTAAGAAATTTAAAAACTTAAGCAGGCACCTATACTACTGTGCTCATTTAAATTCATTATTTATATATACTTAATGGAAAGTTTGTTTTAAAATCTTACCAAACAATTCCAAGAGCAGTTCAAACTGTGGATTCTCAAACGAATGATTCATTTAAGGAAATTTCCGCAGAATGCAGTAATTTTCATTTGGAAGGTGTTCATCATATCGACCTATTCTGAAGCCCCTAGAAAAGCAAAATACGTTTTCATTACTTTACAAGAACCACACGCTTTTTCACTTAAATATAACTCGTTATTATTATTATTTGCAATTTAATTCACAAGCTGTATTCATTCAGTGGCGTGTAAATTACTATTTGTAGAAGCTCCATACGTATGATAAGACAAGAATTTATTACCGTTATTATAATTGCAAGACAGTAATTAAGAAATAATAAACGGAAGTATCAATGTATAAAAAATTACATGCTAGATAGAATATTACAAATCCGAGTAATTTAAAACAAACAAGAGGTGCTAATTGGGTAGGTACTTCAGTGGGTACTATCAAAATTTAATATTGCATGTATAGATTCAAATATATAAACAATTTTTATTTATTGCTTAATTTATTATTTGTTTAATTTTACGAACCGCTACTGTTTTCACCCCCTCACGTTGCACTATATTGATTTATTACTTTCTTTTATTTCCCGTTCTTAGTACCTATAAGTTATAACTTATAACTAAACTTATTCTATATATAATATTTGGCGCTTAAATGTTAAGACGTTTCAGGAGGGTGTTAAAATAAATTTAACAGTGGTGAGTCTTTTACCGATAGCTGTTCATCGATGTGATTCTGATTAGTTTCGTTTGTGTTAATTTATGGTGTTTCTAATAAGGTCAATTTATATTAATTATTTTCTACTGCCCTAATATAAAACAATCAACTAAATTTAAAACTACTGCTTTCACAAAAATTAAAAATAGGACTTAAACTCAACTCAACATTATTGTTTTATTTAAGACAGTAATTTAGAAAAACTTAATTAAGATAATAAAGGTAAAGTCAAGTTTCTCCTAATAAATACTGAAAACAAGTGCCTTTTTTATTATTGTTCATTATATGGTTTCATCAACTATCGATATACAAAATCAGTTAAATTGTGAACAATTTTTCTCTAATTATATTCTAAAGTCTTTCTACAATCATAGATTACATACATAGTAAACAAAAAAGGAAGCAGTTTGTTTATAAATTTAAACATTAACAAAAAAGCTTTGTATACGTTTTCTAAATAAAATGTCAGTTTTAAGGTATTAGTCTATGTTTAAGGTATTTATGAACAAACAAACTAGATCTAGAAATGTTTTATTTGCAAAATATTCAAGCTGGAATGATGATTAACAAATTAAAAAATGATATATTCAATTCAATTTACGTTTATTTCAAAAAATAAAAAGTAAGTACATTACTGAATAATATTTTAAATGCCATAATAAATCACTTAAATAGTTCTTTTGAAACATTAATGAAGAACGCTCTTTAATTAACTTTAGACTGCAATTTTTGAACAACAAATTAGGTTATTGCAACTGAATACATATCTATATTAATAATTGTTCTTTTTCTAATCAATTGCAAAAGTTAATATTTCGTGGTTTGTTTATTATTGTTTTACTGCCAATTAAGGTACAAACATAAAGCTACAAAAATATTTTATTTTTCTTACCATTTAAATTGTCCAGCAAACTCCCAGTGCCTCCAAATAGCATTTAGTTCCACGCAGAAAGCTCCTCTAGCAGTAGACTTGATGTTGTGGTCGTCATCCTTTTTCTTTTCAGGAGAGAAATATCAATCTTATGACTTCGTTGAATCTAAATAAAATTGAAAAATTCTCTTTAATTTCATTCATTTCTTTATAATTATAATTGTTTAATACTGATTAATCTTTTTATGACAAATTCCCTAACGTAGTCTTTCTAAAAATAAATAAACACAATTTATCTTCTAACCTTTTAAGTTATATATTAACAAGCAAATATGAATATAAACACAAATGTGCAAAAATTGAAACGATTATTTAAAATCGTTTAGTGAACCAACTGAAAGCCATAAAAATATTCTTAAATCATTTTTCTTACTATCTATATTGTTGAGTAGACTCCCAAAATGTGTCCAAAATGCAATCAAGTCCGTTCAGAAAACTTCTTTAGTAATAAACATCATGTTGTGCTCGACATCCTTTCTTTCTATAAGAGAAAATGTCATTCTCAGCATTCTCCATTGAAACTAAATAGAGAAGGAAAAATATCACTACTTAGAATAGCTAGCAAATTTAAAGAAACAAAATTATTTTTAAATAATTTTCTTACCATCTATATTTTTCTGGAAATGACCAACGTACCCAAAAAGTAAACAAACTCCATACACAAAATTGCTTTAGCAGCGAATTTCTTGTTGTCTTCATTATCCTTTCTTTTCAGGAAAGAAAAAGTCATTGTTATCACTCTTCATTGAATCTAAATAGGCTAAGACTTCCTAGTAATGTTCTACACAGAACACTGTAGTGCCTTTGCCTTATTGTAAAGCCTTTAAAAAACAAATAAATACTTTAATTATTATAATTATCACAGTTTCAAAGTCACACAAATAACTTTACATATTCAAGCATTTATTTTCAAAGGTTTCTTACCTTGTAATGTTTAAAAAGCCCATTAACATTTAGGTAGGAAATACTCTCTGTAATGGAACTGTTGAAGAGAGAACTATCTCACTTGGTAAAGGCAGGAAAATAAGTGCATTCCCAAATGTATCTGTAAAAAAAGAAACACATGAATAAAACTGTTGTATCACACAAATTACACCAAAGATACTACCCAACCTAGCAAAAAATTAAAGTAAATAATGTATGAAATAATGAATTAATTCGTCACAATCAATAATAAATCGATAACTATTATTTTTCATATAGTCGATCGAAATTAACAAGTCTTCATTCACGTTTTTCAAATTATATATCAAACGTGGATGCTTCAACTACCTAACACACATTTTACCTACTTAATTCATAAAAATCGTATAAATAATCCGATCCTCAAATAATAAAATACGTACCACATATTAAGCTGGAATTCCGGAATAAATTGTGATATAAATTACACATGTACTGTAAATATGCTTTTTAAATTTTTATTAAAAACGAAGACAAATATCATAACCACACTTTAGAATTAACGAGCAACTGACAAGGTGGACACAACGAACAGGAATGAACTACGTCATTCAGTCATTGACGATATTATAACATGATTATAATAAATACACTCTTTATTTTGATTGCTGCAAATGCCAATTTAAAAACATTTTTTTTATAAAATAAATTTAAAAATACATATACTGCAACTTATTATCACGATAATTACATGAAGCACTGCATTCAACTGCATTTTTGAATTCAAATCATATTCAAATTCAAATAATTGCCAAAAAGTGCAACTGGTAACGATCTGAAAGTTACCGTAGTTGACGGAAGGGTGCGCTGTAGGCGCCAGACACGCGCGAATATTTAAAATTAATTAATAAAAAAGGAATAAATTTATTCATTTAAATTAGGGGTTGATAGTACACTGCGGTAATTTATAACAATAGACTTCTTTCAAATGATTACCCAACATATCATTAATACACTTTGATACTTTCTGTTTATCTAATAAAGGAGAAATTAAGTAATTTATCAAAAAATAAAAAGTATTTTAAAAATTGGGGGCTCAAGGTGTTTTCTGGTATTTTATAACTATAAGTTCGTTCAACTGATGGTCCTAGATAATTTTAATACATTTTGATGCTTTCTGTTTATTTAATAAAGAAGAAAGCAGGTAATTTTATATCAAAAAATATTTTATAAATTAGTGGTTGAATAAAGTCCTACACTAGAAAGCAAAACGTCGGATGTTGGCTATATAACAATAAAAAAAAATTAGCTCCTAAATGCTTTGATTTTAATTATCTGTAAGTTATAATAAAAGTTTAAAGAATTATTTTCCTTACCATGTATCTTGCCCTGCAAACTCATGTGCCCATATTAATTGTCCCAAACTGTCTCAAACTTTCTCCCTTGGCAATTCTCTTCGATTTAATTGTCCTCACCCAAGAAAAAGTCACTGCCATGACTCCATCTTTGACCTAAACGAAGAAGAAAAGTTAACGACTTTAATTTATTTTCTTTGTAATTTTATGAGTGTTTACTGTAAAGCAAAAATTATAAATAACCAGATTAATTATTTACTTGTCCTTATCTACATAATTGCGAAAACGAAAATTATGTTTTTTTATTATTTTTCTTCTTCTTATGGGTCCAAAAAGTGAACAGTCTTTTCGTCAAGAGAAAAAGTCACCGTCAAGTTTCAATAATAAAATTGATAAAATAATTCTGTATATGTACTGCTTTTAAGATTTTTATAAAAATACTAAATCTTTCTTTAGTTAATTACGTTTTAAATGATGCCCCATAATATTGCTGAAGAAAGTACATTAATAATATATAATCAAATGTTTGTTTTCAAATACATAAATTATTATATCAACTTCAAATGACCATGTTTATAGGATTTACGGGTCAACAACTTTGATAAAAGCAGAAAATATAGTGCAACTTGAGAAACTGGTCTCATTTATTATCGCTTCGTGGCTGGGACCATTTAATACTACAATTTAAATATTTTTTACTCACCGTATGATCAGCAGTTACGAAGATGATGTTAAAGTTTCTTATATTTTCGCTCCTTTTTGGTTCTATCTACTCTATGTGCCCGAGGGTTCCTAGTCCTTATCATTCCAGACGAAGTAAGTTACCTGGGGACAATGGATATAAAATTAAAATTCAAGGAGGGAGTGAGAAATATGTGCCTGGAGAAGTCTATGCAAGTAAGTACCTGTACCTGATAATTAAGAAGTAGATAAAAACATTAAATAAATTAATTTTTGTAGTTTATTTGATGGGATCTAGAGCCTTTAATAACGTTCAACATTTTAAACGATTTATCATAAATGTGGAGTCTGTTGATCAACCCGGAAATATTTCGCCACAAAAGGTTGGAAGTTTTCAACTTTTTGGGGACAATTTATCAAAATTTAACGAGGATTGTGTAAATACAGTTTCTGAAACGAACAGTTTACCAAAAACGGAAGTTTTTGTGCTATGGACAGCGCCTCCTACAGGATCAGGATGCGTTGCTTTTAGGTACCTCAATATTTACTTTTATTTGTGATAAAAATTACTTTAAAACTTACATTAAAGGGCAATGGTATTGGAAGATGCGTCTCATTGGTATGCAGATGATGGTGAACTGAGCAAAACTATTTGCGAAAGAACAGAAAAGGATATTAAATATGGACCTCAAGATTGTTGTGCTTGTGATGAAGCAAAATATAACGTATTTTTTATACAAATTTATTTTCAATACAAAGTATCAAATTAATATTTTCGATTTTCAGTTAATTTTCGAAGGAATATGGTCCAAAGAAACGCACCCAAAAGATTACCCTTTATTTGTGTCTTTGACTCATTTTTCTGACGTTATTGGGGCTTCCCATGTCCCAAATTTCACATTTTGGGGCGAAGGCCAAATTGCCACAGAAGGTTTTAAAAGTTTAGCAGAATGGGGATCGGTCAGACTTATGGAGAGTGAGCTAAAGGCTCAGAGCAAACATTTAAGGACCATTATTAAAGCCAATGGTCTTTGGTATCCAAGAGTCAACACAAATACTTCAACCAACTTTAAAGTTGATCGTAAACATAATTTGATATCGGTAGCATCAATGTTCGGGCCTTCACCTGATTGGGTGGTTGGAACCGATGGACTTAATCTTTGTCTACCAAATTGTACTTGGATGGAAAGTATTGATGTCGATTTGTATCCGTGGGATGCTGGTACTGACAGCGGGATATCCTATATGGTAAGAAACAAGGATATAAATTTTTTTTAATAAGAATTAGATTATTGTGATTAATTTTAGTCTCCAAATTCTGAGACGAATCCCAGAGAAAAAATGTACAGGATCACTACAACCTATCCGGAAGATCCAAGAGCACCGTTTTATGATCCATCAAAATCTGAAATGGTCCCACTCGCAAAATTATACATTAGGAGAGATAAAGTTATTCCCAGAAATTGTGATGACGATTTTCTTACAGCCCAAGTCGATATTAGTGAAAATACTGAAGACACAAACAGGCGTAAAACAATTAATTATTTTTTTATCGACAAATTTATTTTTTACTTAATAAATTTCATTCAGCTGAATGTGCCGTAACCGAATTCAGCGATTGGAGTGCCTGTTCAGTGACCTGTGGCAAAGGTCTTAGGATGAGATCAAGGGAATACGTTTTACCACAAAAAGCTCAAATGTTCCAATGTAACAGGCAATTAATTTCCAAAGAAATGTGCGTTGCTGCAGTTCCTGAATGCGAAGGGTATTAATAACAAGAACAAATTATATTGTATGTCTATTATTATTATTTCTATTACTCCTCATATCAGGGGACAAACAGAACCAGAATCTGAAGAACAAATTATCGAAGGCAACGATGACATTTGTTCAGCAAGCCCATGGAGCGAATGGTCAGAATGTTCATCAACATGTGATGTTGGTTTTCAGTCAAGGTACAGGTCGTTTAAAGATGTTATGGCGAAGAAAAAGTGCAGTCACATACAAACGTGTAAGTTATAAGACAATCAACTTAACTTTAAATATATGTAATTGTATATTTTTTTAGATGAAAGACAAAAATGTATGGGTCCTCCATGTTCCGAAAACGAAAGGGACATTCCTGACCCTATGTGCCCAGTTACAGAATGGAACGATTGGGGTCCTTGCAGCAGCACCTGTGGCAAAGGAGTCAAGCTAAGAACTAGATTGCTCCTGGTAGAACCTGGTCTACAAGAAAAATGCAGCTCAAGGGTGGAAATTGTACAAACGAGACCATGTATAGAAAAACAGGATTGTACTTTCGATATGGCCACAGCAAAACGTAAATAATTGTCTAATCAATATCAGTTATCACCTAGTTTATTAATAAAAGAAATATTTTTTTAAAGAGGTTTGTATGGAAGAATCGGAATCTGGGCCTTGCAATGGTTACTTTAGCCGATGGTACTTCGTACCCAGCAAGCAAATGTGCGTTCCATTTGTATATGGGGGTTGTCGAGGAAACAGAAACAACTTTATGACCAGGGAAGAGTGCATGGACCAGTGCAAAATTGTTATAGGTAATTAATTACAATTTTATTCTGTTATTTTTTATTCCCATTTATATATAAATAGGTGGTAAAAATTGTCTTACAACAGTGACTTTAATAAGTTTTCTATAAACTTTTTTTTATTTTATGTGCACTACATTATAGATATTTTGAGTGGAAACACCCCCAATGCTCCCGCACCCTCGCCAGTATTCCCCCCACAGTTTAATAGTTATGCTGGACGACAAAATGAACCTGTTGATTGTATGGTAACCGAATGGAGTGAATGGACCCCATGTAGTGTTTCGTGTGGTATAGGTTTTACTGAAAAACAACGTATGGTAAAACGACCATCAGAAAATGGGGGAAAACCATGCCCTGATCGCCTTTTCAAAAGAAAGAGATGCCGTGGACCACCTTGTGTTTAACAATTATTTCAATAATTGAATAGTAAACATGCTAGATTTTAAAATGTTCAACTTAAACTACTCTTTGTTCTATTTTGTGTTTTTTTTTTTAATAAAGTTATTATAGTACTTATAACTATATGTAGTTCTAAATTAGAATTAACTTACCATAAACGTCAAATAAATTAATAAAAATCATACTATGCACAAGAAGATATCAACAGAAGAGTACAAGTAAATAATTCAAAATTTCGCGGTACAATATAGTCTTAAAGATGGCGACTACTAACAGCCAATAGGATGCAGAAATAATTAAAATTAAAAACAAAGTAAGACGAAGCATGATAATTCACTTCAGATAATTCACTATTATAAATACTCTCTTTAAATACGATTAATTCATAATTTGATCCAATATGATAAGTAATATTAATTTTCATGACTATTTAAAATTTAATGGTTGGTAAAACGTTAAATGTTGTTTGACGTAACGATCGTTGGTTGGTGACCCTGATCGTATGATGTGTTTAAATAGTGTATATTAGTTAAATATTTTATAACATTATAATTTATTAAAATGAACATTTAATGTGGAAAATCGGAAGAGATTTTCAATAGGATTTTACAGTTAGATGTGTAATTCTTGTGGCTGTGGTCTTAATTAAACAAAATGCTCAGAGAACAACAATTAGAAGGTTATAATCTAATACAATGTCCTGAAATCACCTCATCCACTGATATCCTTTGTGGTGGTTTTCATCCTTCAATTAATATATCTGAGAGACCAATTTACAGCCAGTTTCTCAGAAATTATGCCAGAAGTAGAATCTACATTAGATATATACGCCAACCTATCCAAGAACACTTTGCACATGAACCTCAAATTCCTGAAAATAATCCTCTTCCTGCTCGAATCCAATCACGTAGGAAGAGTATTTAGTGTTTATTAATTAATAAGTAATTTATTTTTGTTATTTCAGATAAAAGGACATCTGTGCTATCTACAAGAAGTGCCCTTTTGGCAGTGGTAGTTATATTTGTTTGCTCATTTTTTGCATTGTTGTTGGTTTATGCCAACTTTCCCAATGTAACAAGGTAATTATTTGGTTTAAGTTTAATAGCCATGATTTTAAAGCTCTTTACTTTATTAAAAATATAAAGTTACAGAGGAAGGAGAGCTTAAAGACCATAATATTTATGTTGATAAATCTCTCTTTACTAGCTTTTAGTTTAGTTTAAGTTGTCCCATAAAAGTAAGGTTCCATTTTTCAGTGAGGAAAGGCAACACATTCGTTTGCCATGGAATATCGAACAAGCTAAAAACTTAGGTATAGTGCTGAGCAAATATAAAGAGCAGCACTATGTTCCTGTCTTGACTGGTGTATTTTTCACTTATATATTGTATCCTTTGATTATATCCTAAAATACTAAACTGGTACTTGGACATTTTTCTTAATTGTTCTTTAGCTTACAAACTTTTGCTATACCAGGATCCCTGTTCTTATCAATATTATCAGGTTTCCTGTTTCCCTTTTACTTGGCTCTATGTTTGGTCTGCACATGTTCAGCACTGGGGGCCACTCTTTGCTTTCTGTTGTCTCAACTTCTGGGAAGAAGACTGATAATAATATATTACCCTGAGAGGGTAGCAAAATGGGCTGCAATGGTTGACAAACACAGGACCAACTTATTAAATTATATCATTTTCCTGCGTGTTACGCCGTTTTTGCCAAACTGGTTTATAAATCTGACTGCCCCTGTGATAGGTGTACCTTTGGTACCTTTTGCATTGGGGACATTCCTAGGTGTTGCCCCACCGTCTTTTGTGGCAATTCAAACAGGCCAAACTTTACACACAATGACTTCAAGTGATACTGGATTTTCCTGGTCATCAGTATTACTGTTGGCAGTATTTGCTGTTATTTCTTTAATACCTGTTTTTATTAAACAAAAATTAAAAGAGAAATTTGAATAAAAAATTGTAACAAATAATTATGTATGTATAAGTTTAGAGTAGTTTTTGTAATTGTTAAATCTTTAAATTTTTATTTATTTGAAGTGGTGTCAGGTAAATTATATTGTGATCTAAGTTATAAAATTTCAGTTAAATAAATTAATATATGGATTTTAACGTTTTACGAGTTTTTTATTAGTTAGAGGATATTGTTTTAAAATAGAACACATAAGTTTAATAATGCAATTATTTAAAATAAACATATATTTCATATGAGTAATTATAAAGTAATAAAATAATTATTTTCAGCTTATTTTATTTAGCGGTATAATTATTAAACTAATTTTTGATGATTTTATTACATTCCATCTACCAAACCTATGTTCAGTACTTGTACATGCTATTAAGAACTTGCCATCAGAAGTAAATTCCATACTATTGACAAATCCATTGGCAGCCACAGAGAAAAGTGGTTCTATTGTTCGAAAATTATTGTTAAGTTTCCAAAATTTTATAAACCCATCATATGAGCCTGAAGCTACTAGATCAGTATTTAATAAGGTTGCAACAGAACAAATCCAATTTGGCTGTTCGTTATTTTCATCAATTCCATGTGCATTTTTAATATTGCACAGTGGTTTCTTCTTCATTGCTGACCACACACAAAGCTGTCCATCGTCTGCTCCTGACAAGAAATTTTCTTCATTAATTAATTTTACACAATCTATATTCCCCGAATGACCATTATAAATTAGCTGAGACTCTTCTGCTATCTTCCATATCCTTAGAGAGCAATCACTGCCACCTGCAGTAATTGCCCTTTCTCTGTATAAGGAATCAATGGCTGTTATTTTGTTTTGATGTCCATATAAGGTCTCCACATATGCCATATCATCCAAAGACCAAACTTTTACAGATTTGTCTGTACTGCAGGAATACAGAGTGTGTGATTCTTTTTTAAATGAAAGTCCTGTTACTGATTTTCTGTGACCTTTAAGGACATTAAGGTATTTCAAATTTTGTGGGTCCCAAACATGAATAACACTTGATTCATCTCCTACTACTAAAAATTTATTATCTGAAGAAACTGCTATACTTGTAATTGGTTTAGGATGGGCTGGAGAATTTGGAATATTGCCCTTTGCAGAAAAAGAAAAGTGTCCAACTTTTTTAAATTCATTTAGAGACCACTTTACTATATTCCCATCTTTACTTCCAGAAAATATGAAGTTGTTATCACTAGTAACACACAAGCAAGTTATAGCTTTTCTGTGCTGTTTACATTTTAAAATTTTTACATTACTATTGTCAACGCTTGTATATTTATCAGCAACTGTAAGTCTCAACTTTCCTGTTTGCTTAAGATAATCTTCTTTAAGACGCCTTTGTATCAAATCATCGACAATTTCTTCGTTATCATTTTGAAGACGTCTCTTTTCTTCACGTTCAATTTCTTGCAAATAAACCTTTGCTAACCTTAATTTCTTTTCTTGAACAGTCTCGAGTTCTTCTTCAGATGTTAATGGTGAGTCTTCACTAATTCCATTACCTTCATCTTCACTACTTGTAACGTTCTCGTTTTTTTCTGGTGCCACTTCAACAGCCTTACGCTTACGGTTTGGTCTGGGGAATTCTTTTTTTGGCTTGGATTTTGTAAAAAACGACATTTTGTTGATTAAATCGTGGAAATTGTAGGGCTCAATTACATTTTCTATACACCTTTTCAAGTAAAAAATTAGGTTATGTTACTCTGACATCCACGTTTAAAATTGAAGGTTAAGTAAGCTAATATCCATAGATAACAGAATATATTTGTAGTAGATGTGTCTAAGGACCATACAGACGGAAAAAATAGGTTTCATAATTTTGAAGTTATATTTTCCATCCAAAAAGTGTAATCTCGTGCATATTTGACTTTTTATAATAAGACTTATTTGTAAGATGAAATAATTTTCAGTTGCAGAATTAGTCAAATACGTACATCATAGAGTATGTTAATATTCAAACTCAATGGTAGGTTTTTATAGCGGGAACTATTCAAATTATTTCAACGCACTAAAAACATTAATATTTGCGCAAGTCTATGTAACAAATGGTGATAAACGTGCTTCAGCACGTGTTTTACCACGTTATGTTAGCACTGGATCGGTATTCTTAAAATAACATATGAAAGTAATGCATAAGCACGTAGTTTTTCAAATTGCGTCGACCACAACTAAATATACTTTTTTAATAAAAGATTAATATATATATACAAAACTTTACGTTTATTATTAATATAAACAAATATTACAATTACAGTAAATTACCAATAAACTCTGAAATAAGTGTACACATTTTGTACAAAAAATAATTACATTTGATAAAACCGTCTTATAATTTATGTAACTCAAAAATATATTTTCTTTTAAGCGATTATGTTAGCTGATTAAGATCCTTAAATTTGTAAATTTTTGAGATTCCCAACAGTGACAACACTGGGCTGGTAGTCTTTTAACTTTGAAGAAGAAATGCAATTCAATTTCTGTGTATCAAAACTGCGATATTTTGATAATTGTTGATATACTTGTTTCATACGTTCCATATTTATTTTGCTTGCCAAAGTATGATTTACAATAGGTAGTGGATAATCTCTTCCAATGATACATTTAGCGGCTTTTTGGACTGCTTCGGAGGCGTTCCATGGTTCGTGGATAAATTGTGTGGGCATGTTTTTTAATACTGGAAGATATTTTCTGATATAATCGCCATTTGGATCTGCCTTACGCCCAAATTTAACGGGGCAGTAGCAGTGAAAGAATTGCTGAAAGAAACTTGAACAGGACAGCCACATCCACATTCCAGCATTGACTGACCAATCTGCATCAAGTAACAGCTCCTCAAAAACTTTCATCCCTTCTTCCCATGACATCCAAAGATCTCCTCTTGTTAAAAAACAAGCTGCAGCATGTCTGGCAAGGTGGTGAATCCAGCCCTCTTCTCGTAACTGAGTCATGATAGCATCTATCCAAGGAAATCCAGTTTGGCCATTTGCCCATTTAGCCAGGGCCTCAGGGTTCTTATCCCACGGGATTTGCACGCAAATTGGATTACCAACCATCTTATCAAAGTTTGGATTTTTTGTGGCAGCACAATAGAAGAATTCTCTCCATAATAGCTGACCATGAAGAGAAAGAGGAGGAAAAGCTTTCTTAATTTTTTTGTACAGATCAGTCAGCTGATAGTAAAACAGTCTTGTTGACAAACAACCGAATCGTAGATAAGGAGATAAGCCCGTCTGTGAAGCTAAAAGCGACTGAGGGGTCATTTTAGGTCTGCCAAAAGAAGCAACCCAGGCTTTGCGTTCCAAATGTCTTTCCAGTCTTGCCAGAGCCTCTGTTTCACCACCTTGCCAAACAGGTGGTCTCAATCCTTCAGTGTCAAAGCCCAATTCATCTAGAGTTGGTACACCAAATCTGTCATCATGATCCTCACTAATGGGGGTTATAGCTCCATTAAGTGTTTTATCAGTAACTGCAGGTTCTGCTGCAGGTGGTGGATCCATTCCAGCTATTACTGTTTGAAATTGATGATATGTGAACGGTGCTTTGCCCCCATTACGTGAAATAATAGCATCCAAATTATATAATGTGTGAGATGTTCTTTGAATGACTGTAATGCCCATTTCTTTGCAAAGGGCTGAAATATTGTGATCTCTCACACGTCCAAACGGCTCTGGATCTTCCTCAAAAGTTAAAGAATTTGTACCCCATTCCTTAAAAAGTTTAGGTAATGCATCTGCAGGCTGTCCTCTTATTACAAAAAGTCGCGAATTCAATTTCTTCAAACTACTGTCCAAGTCTTCAAGACACTGAAGAAGAAACCTCCACTTATTAATTCCAACATTAGAGGATCCGGCAAACCATGGATCCAGAACAAAGACACATCGAAACGTAGTTGCATCTCGCAGGCCTTCTTTTAATGCAGGGTTATCATGGAGTCTTAAGCCTTTACGAAACCAGTGCACCATATGCTTTACAGGTTTTTTAGGTGACTGGCTCGAGGAGTTTTTGATAGTACCAGTCATTTATCCGTTGGCTCAATACATCACCAGTTATATTACAATTTTAAAGAATAACTGTCTTTTATTTGTGTGTCTTTCAAGCAATTAAAAATTATGTTTAGCAGCAGTTGCAGTTACATCTTATTCTGTTTCACTTACAATATCACTTTTAATTAAAAAATATATTTATTTTATATTATATTATTGTAAGATGATTGGAAAGGAATATTTATTTAGTTTTCTCTAGTTTTACACAGTTTGTAAAATCAACAGATCTTATGCTCTACTTTATTTAACGTCGTGTAACACTTTATTTATGAATAGATTAACATTTAATATAAGCATTGTTCTTTATTATATAACTTTTAGGTGAAGCACTCTGTTTTACTATTTTTTTATTGTGGATTAATTAGTTTACACTGACAACAGCAACAAATTGACAAATAAGGTTATGTCATTTTGATATCATTCAAATGTCATCGAACCAGAGAGATTAAAAATGTTGAACTTTCAGCTAAAGCGTTTATTTAACCAATTGCCACTTCCATTCCACAGAAGTTTAAAAAAGATTAAATTATAGAGAAATAAACAAATAAAAAGCAGTAGATATTTCTGAAAAAAATTGTGTATATTGTACATAAATTAATTTTTTTGTTAATTTAGTAAAAAGTAAGGGTGTTCAACTTATAGGCAACCCATTATGCAAGAAATGATTCAAAAGGGAAGTTTTACTGTTTTTACTCATTACAAAATCAAATATTGATTTAAAATTATTAATTGTGGTCAAATTAATTAAAACAGTATAGATTTCATAAAACTAACCATATGAAACTATAACTATTTTATTTAGATTCCAAAATTATTTTAGAACATTGAAAAACTGCTTACTTAAGTATTACTCTGCTTCATAAAAATATAATTTTACTATGATAGCAAAAGTTGTATAATAAGTTAACTGTACCTGTGGCTAACTATAATTATGAAAGTGAATAAAGTAGAATTTAATTGCTGTTAATTACAAAGTACAATTTTTTTAATTATAAAAATAAACTGATAAATTGGTCAGTGGCAAAGGGTTAAGTTGTTTAAATGACTGTAGATATGGGTACAAATCATTTACTAAAAGGAATACAGAACATATGTATATTTTGTTGGCAATCGCGTACGCAAATCTGTGCTTGCAGAAGCAAAAATAATTACATTGCAGCTATAAATACCGTCGTCTATTTTAATTGACATGAGAAACCATGTGTATAATGCATAAACCGTAGTTGCAACATCTGCTTTAACGACAGGTGTCTTTAAAATCTGACTTACGCACAGTTAGCGAGGAAATTATCTATGTTTTCGTTTATCTCAAAATTCATTCATTACTTTGGTAACGAAGACCAGTGAGACACTTATTATTACGTAATGAATGACCATTGAAAACTATTAAGGAAAGACAACACACAACTTTATAATTTTAAAATTTTGTTTATATACGCATAAAGGGCGCAGAATGTACCTACTGAGAAAATGGACTTTCACATATACCTAGTAAAAATGCTATTTCAGATATAATTTTTAAATTCAAAATTCTTCTGTAAACCACAAAATTTATTGCAGACAGTTAAGTTTTAGGATATAAAGCTTTGAGAATATAATAAAAAAGTGAAAAAAAGCGCTTTCGAACAAAAAAGATAATAATAACTGCTGTAGAATAGTAGATATTTCGAATCACTGTGACGCAAAAAATAATTGAGTTATTGAATAATAAAATACACATGAAAAGTATGTGTTTATTTTTTGTAAATGAGCATTTGTATGTATTTATTTCATGTTAGGAATATATATAGAAAAATAGATGGATAGATATGCAGTAGAGAAAATTTTTTTTCAGTGTACCACTTTCACCTTTTTTTAATAACATTCAATTTTTGGTGAAAAGACGAGTTTCTAAAGTACGTTTTGGTGGCAAACTGTCTCACTGCTTAATTGCATAATACCGCTATAAAAAGAGACGTTAAAATCATACATTATTAAGGGATGCCCCAGAAAATTCGACTTATCGAAGTTGGCCCCAAATATTATCTTCGAGTTATTAAGATATTCGAGAGTTCAAGTTATCAAATAACAATTATACGTATTTCTCATATTTAGTTGATGCTATTGCTAACCAATTTAGTTCGACTTATTGAAGTTTGATTGTATTATCTATTAATCTTCTGTAAGCTTCAGATGCATATGAAAGAGTGAGGGACAATTGAGCACACTGTTCTAATAAATCGTTTGTCGTGTGGGAAAATTAGGACGTAAAAATAAAGTTCTTCCTCAAAACTAAAACCAGAGAAGGATTTATTTAAGGGCGTTTGGGGCCTGTGCCCAGGGCCTCCACAAAATTATGTTTAGATATATTTTCTATTCTACTCCCGCAACATATTAATAAAAACAGTACACAAACGTAACTTTATTTGATGCAAGGCAAAATTCACAGTCAGAACCCCATAATGATGGATCATCTTATGATAGGAATAAAGGAATATTTTCGTAGATGAAAGGGTGCAATGCATGCAATAAATTGCATAGAATACAATTGTTCTTTTCTGATTTCTCGATTATTTTGTTCGTTTATGATGGATACGGATATACAAATCCTGTAGGATCACATAGAATAGTTTGACGCGATTATTCACTTAAATGCATAATTACAAATAGCCTCAGGTTAATTAAGAAAGTTCGAGAGTTGCATACAGGATGGTAAAAGTTAGTTTTTGTACACAATCTTATTACTTTCATTTTTAATTAGTTGCTCAAGATAAATTTAATTTCTTTTAATTGAAAGAAATAAAATAAAACTAAAAAAATTCAACATTCAATCAGAAACGACAAAGTTTAAAAAATATTTTAATATTATCTTTAATGTCTATTTCCTCTATTCTTTATTTCTAAAAGCATCACTAAATTGAATTTTTCAGATGTCTCCTACAATTACTTATTTATTGTTGTAAATTGTTTATATTATTTTATGAAATTACTCTTTATTTGTTACCTATAAATTCATAAGGACGATCACATAACTAAAATATTTGAGAGAATATTTTTTAAGTAAAGTTGTTTTCAGACGCCCCCACTTTAATTGTGCCCATGGGCCTCACGACTGTTGTAAGTTCACCAAAAGTATACATAATAACTTATTACTGTAGTTATTTACTATTTATTGTAATTGCTCACGACGTACCTAACGTCTGAGTCTCTTTAAAAAACATTAAATTTTCTAAATTAAAAAAAATTATGTTAACACTGAAATAAAATTCGTTGACAAATGATTTAAATTTAGAAAACCTTTCATATATTTATGACTTTGTGTTGTGTTTTCTCATCGATCACATCCCATCGTATGGTATGACGGTCAACTTTCTTAAAACAGCAGCTACTACCCTCCTCCATCTCCACCCTCAGACATATTATTATTATTAATGTCTTACAGAGGAACTTTGTCGCCTCCTTTACTTAACTATTTCTTCTTGTATGCATGTGTATATTGTATACTTAATACGCTTAGGACAAAAGGGAACAAACAAGACCCAGAAGCCTGTCCATTAAACCCACATAAATTTTACATATGCAGTCTTAGTCCTTTTAGTCTTATTCAAACGGTTTTGGGAGACGCGGTAACGGAAACGAAAACGAAACACGACTTTAAATAAACCTTTAAAAGCTTACAATTTTTCTAAATAATATCTACATACCTAATTTAAATATGGTGAACTGATTATATTAATTAAGTAATTAGTAAGAAATAATTTATTGTAACTATTATCTACTGCAGATAACTACAACAGAAGTTTTGGGAAAGTAGGGCAAAAAATTGAAAAATAAAAAAGTGTGTTAAATTAAATGATAATAAACAAATAAAATAGTTGTGGCTGAAGTTTTAATACATACATACAATAAATAATTTGTTGGTGAAGGTGGATAAAATGTTAATTTGGATTTAAATATTTTTTTGTGGTGATAAAAACGACTTAATTTCGTCTCGAAATAAAAAAATTTGTACTGAAAATTCTTCGTGGCAGAAATAGGGATCGGCGTTTGGAACGAGTAAGCCCGAGCTGTATTTAAATTTAACTGCAAGAAGTGAAGTTTGTTCAGAAGCGCGTCGGCAGTGTTGGAAGAAAAGCCTTTGGTAACTTTTTTAACTGGAATTAGTGTACGAGAGTTTTTACATACGCGGCTGATAATACGGACTTTTTTCAACATGTGTAAAATAAACAGAAACTGTGTTAGCAGGAGCAATTTTTTGTGGAAAGTACGCACCGTATGACTTGCGGATAATACGAGATACATATGGGGAATGTTAAGGGGCAAAAGGTATTTTTACACTTCTTTTTTACTTCTACTAAAATAACTAACTGAAGCTGTTTTAATAAAAATTAATGTAAAATAATTTTGTCTTTGAACAATTATCGCACGAATACAAAAATAATTAATAACTATTTTAAAATGTACGAGTCAGATCCAATGGGACAATTACTCTAGTCCAGTTAATTTAAACAAATTAATGATTTGATTACTGGGTAGGCAGTTGACGAATTTATTTAATTATTGATCGGTAGGGACAACAGGGAAGTTTTAAATGTCAATCAATACAGTCGATTAAGCCGTTATTGAATTTCCGGTTGCTGTTATTATTCCCATTGCAATTAATAGTTAGTTAGTAATTAATTGTTCTTTGTGTGCACGTTGCAATAAATAAATGTAGGCCATCGCGAACAGGATTCAAATTGCAAGCCTTTTACGACACTTAAAAGACACTCATCAATCAGTATACGATTTCTTTGCAGTAGCCAACTTCTAAAAGTCATTAAATAACAAACATTTAATATTTGTGTTACTTTAGTCTCGTCTTAAGAATGCGACTACTTTGTCCCATGTACGTGGTATCTATTAACTACTTACATTGTTTTCCCAGCTTTTGTTTTTCATCTCCCTCTAAAAAAATACCAAACATGGGCGTAAACTTTATGCAAAGTACTTAAAACTTTTTTCCTGCACAATTTTCGATTTATATTCATGCCCTATTCAAATTAAAAAGTTTGCACGAGTTAAACTGACCACGTAACGCCCAAACAGAAAAAAAGTTTCACAAAGTCGACGCTAATAAAATTTTAAATTGTTTTTCTTGTGTGCGTTGTTTTGTGTCTATCTTTAATCAACAAATTGCGAACGAGAGGCTCTAAGAAAGTTTAGAGATGATGATATCAAGTTCCCCCATCGTAGGGAGATAATTTGTTTAAGGACTAAGATTGTTATCATCTTAAGTAAGCGCTGATTTGTATTTATATCAATTGTTTAAATTGCGTTGTCAGTTGTTTTTAACTTCTTCAATTGTTTTAAATATTTATTGAACCTACTTAAGGACAATATAATGGATGAATTATTTTTCGCAGTAATAGTTTAGTTTTTTTTTACTGTAATTTCTCCAATAGTTGGCTTCTAATGTTTAGCAACTATGACCTTTTGCTATCTTTCCTTTTGAATTTAGATTCCCATATTTTCTTCAAAAATTAGTTCCTAATATTAACTAAAGAAACTTAAATCCACCCTTAATTTTTTCCTAGTATCGTTTCTTGATTAGATACTCATAACTTCCCCAAATGTTGGCATCTAATATTTAGCAAAGAAACTTAAAACTACCCTTAAATTGAAGTTCCCCAATTTATTATTTTTATTTTAACAACACTCAATGCCTCCGTCTGAAGTAATTTAATGGTTAAATAAATATCACGTATGTACTGAGTGTTCGGGACAAGTATGTGCAAAGAAAATATGCTCGACCTTTTTTAAAGTCGAATCGATTTTCTTCATTTTCTTCGCATACTTGTCGAGAATTTTAAATATGATCTGACCTATTTTTTACATTACGTTGTTAACAGTCGAGGGTGCTTTCTTGTCAACCGCTACTTAATACAACCCAAGTCAGCACCACCTCACGTTTTCTTATTTGAAACAAACGTTAGCCACTGCTGTTTTTTGTTACAGTGGCGGCTCGTTGATCAAAATATTTTTTCACATATAAGACTGTGGGTCAATTTGAAATACGGCCCACATTTAAGTTTGTTACAGGTCACTGACCAAATGGCCATAATAATAAAGGAAACCAGCCACTATGGTTTCTAGTTGGTACGTCCAAAATTATGAGATAAGAGCCTATTGTTAATAATAGCATAGAAGTCTAAAATAAATGTTCTAGTTTACTTTAAATGATTCCAGTGCACTATGTAACACCTACAACAATACATAACAGCATAGCACAGGCCTGTTTAATAATAGTGGATTTTAATAGTTTGTTGCAATAATTTTCGTCCTTATTCTTGATCCTTCTTTTGAAACACATACAATTTAAAATGAGCAGTGATACGTAACTATTCTACGTACATATGTACCAAGTGCCAAAAACTAAATCTTAAATTAATTAAACTATTAAACCATAACTAAAAGGTACCATGTAACGGTCTCAACAAGTGTTGCATTTATAATTGTTTCAATTTTTTGTTCTTATAATCCGTGACAACACATTAGGTTTTTCTGGTTGCATAAAAAACAATGAAACAGTTGCCTACTTCAATACATCCACGTTCTACTGTCTTCACGTTTCTCTTTTATTTTACAATATATTGCGTTTTGTTTTTTATTTTATTAAGTCTGATTTTTAACAAACGAAAAGAACAAAGGATAATCAACGCGTATACGAATGCGATGCTTGTTTGTAGTACATGGTGCAATAGTTGTCACATGTTGCATTAGCATGCTAATTGTCGGTGTCCTGTTTGAAACATCAAAGAACTTGATGTATTCTTTTTGAATCCGTATAGTTTCGACGAAAAAACCTGGAATGCTCAATGCTCAAAAGACACAAAAGACAACTGGGGAGGATTTTTTTTTGTGTAATTGAATTGAATTACTGATGCCCTACCTAGTTTTGTATTATATTACTGTTATTTACAAGTAAACACTTCGGACACCGACTTGCTTTTCTCGGATTCGATGCAACACAATGTGCATACTAAAACTGTGCATATGGGCAACAAGAAGTGTACATTTGTACTAAGAAATGGCTACATATGTAATAAGTGAAGATTGATTGCATCCACTTGTAATTGCGTTATTGGAAAGGTGTTTCTTTCGCACAATCGATAATACGCATTTTTGTTTTTCTTCGGCAATTTCTTTTTCCAAAAGTGTAGGTGTTAAAGGCCTTTCCTTTTACAAATTCCTTTTCACCATCATGTCTAGTTAATAGTGAAAATGTAATATAAAAAAGTGTGTTTATCTGAGAGTGCTTGAAGAACTCGTGAAAAAAAAAAGCTTGGAGCACACTCTAAGGTGCTTAAATTAAATTAAAAGGGCTTCAAATATACCAGAAGCTTTAAAATACTTCTGAAGGGGGCTTCAAATACACTAAAAAGCTTTAGGGACTTATGACAAAGACTTGAAGCACACTACGAGGGCTTGAACTGATGTAAAAGTGCTTGAATCATACCAAAGAGCTTGAAGAACTTTTGAAAAAGGCTTGGAGTACACTCTAAGGTGCTTAAATTAAATTAAAAGTGCTTGAAATACATGAGAAGTCTTACATCACTTCTAAAAAGAGCTTGCAGTACATTATGAGGGTTCCAATCTTCCAATTAAACCAAAAGTGCTTCAAATGCTCTAAAAAGTTTAAGGCACTCATGAAAAAGACTTAGAGCACACTATGAGGGTTTGAACTGATCTAAAAGAGCCTTAAGTACACCAAAGAGGTTGAAGAACATGAGAAAAAGGATTGGAACACATTCTAAGGTGCTCAAATAAAGTTAAAAAGGGCTTGAAATACATCAGAAGTCTTAAAGTACTTCTAAAAGTGTCTCAAGTACACCAAAGAGATCGAAGAACTTGTGAAAAAGGCTTGGAACACATTCTAACGTGATTAAATTAAATTAAAAGGCTTCAAATACACCAAAAGGCTTTAGGGACTTATGACAAAGACTTGAAGCACACTACGAAAGCTTGAACTGATGTAAAAGTGTTTGAAGCATACCAAAGAGCTTGAAGAACTTGTGAGAAAGACTTGGAACACACTATGAGGGTACGAACTGAACCAAAAGGGCTTCAAATACATTAAAGGGCTTCAGGCACGTATGAAAAAGACTTAAAGCACACTATGAGGGCTTGAACTGATTTAAAAGTGCCTTAAACACATCAAAGGGCTCAAAGAACTCGTTAAAAAAGGCTTGGAACGCACTCAAAGCTGCGCAAATTAAGTTAAAAAGGGCTTGAAATACATCAGAAGTCTTAAAATACTTCTGAAAGGGGCTTAAAACACACCTGAGGGTTCAAATTAAACCAAAAATGCTTCAAATGCTCTAAGAGGCTTTAGGCACTAATGAAAAGACTTGGAGAACACTATGAAGGCTTTAACTGATGTAAAAGTGCTTGAAGCACACCAAAGGGATCGAAGAACTTGTAAAAAAGACTTGGAACACATTCTAACGTGATTGAATTAAATTAAAAAGGCTTCAAATACAGCAGAAGCTTTAAAGCACTTCTGAAAGGGGCTTCAAATACACTAAAAGGTTTTAGGCACTTATGACAAAGACTTGAAGCACACTATGAGGGCTTGAACTGATGTAAAAGTGCTTGAAGCATACCATAGAGCTTGAAGAACTTGTGAAAAAGGCATGGAGCACACTATGAGGGCTTGAACTGATCTAAAAGTGCCTTAAGCACACCAAAGAGCTTGCAATTCACTCTAAGATGCTCAAATTAAACTAAAAGGGCTTAAAATACTTCAAAAGTCTTAAAGCACTTTTGAAAGGGGCTTAGAGCACACCTGAGGGTTCGAATTAAACCAAAAGGGCTTGTAATGCCCTAAAAGGCTTAAGGTACTAATAAATATGACTTGGAGAACACTATGAAAACTTGAACTGATGTAAAAGTGCTTGAAGCACACCAAAGGGATCGAAGAACTTGTGAAAAAGGCTTGGAACACACTCTAACGTGATTAAATTAAATTAAAAGGGCTTCAAATACAGCAGAAGCTTTAAAGCACTTCTGAAATACACTAAAAGGCTTAAGGCACTTATGACAAAGACTTGGAGCACACTATGAGGGCTTTAACCGATCTAAAAGTGCCTTAAGCACATCAAAGGGCTTGAAAAACTTGTGGAAAAAGGTTTTGGACTCACTCTAAGGTGCTCATATTGAATTAAAAGGGCTTGAAATTACTTTAAGAGTCTTAAAGCACTTCTGGAAGGGGTATTGCAGCATACTATAAGGGTTCAAATTAAACCAAAAGTACTTCAAATATACTAAAAGGCTTTAGGCACTTATGGCAAAGGCTTGGAGATTGAATTAAATTTTTGTTTTTATAATATTTGTTTAAATTAAATCAGAATTTTTTCAATATAAAATGTTTCACAATGAACAAAATGGAATTATTAAATTTTTTTGTGTGGAGAAATCTAAGAAACTTAAATATCACCGAAATGAGTAATTACTGAATAAAAATTTGACAATCTTCTGGATGATTTAGTTGGGTCAATAAATTAATGTTTACAAATAAAATAAATCTGAAAAGTTTCTTGACCTCTCAAGCTCTTCTCTTCTTCTTCTCAGAGTTAATGAGGTAACAATAGGAAATGCTAGTTATTCCAAACTCCTTCAGCACGAGCGCAATTTTTTCTTGGTAAAACATACCGTTCATACTGACCATGTTGTGGTTCCGTGTAGGATATACAATTATACACATACATACATATCTATTTACGGTTCCTTAAAATAGAATAATGACAGACATTGAAGTTGAGCCTCTGAACTGTCATTCAACGTGGTAGTAACTTACTGTTAAATGCATTAGTTGCTGCTTTAGTTGTTTATGTTACACCAGTTTTGACAGTGATGAAAGGAAATTATGGCCGAACAGTTTTAATTACTTTTTGTATGTCAGTGGTCTCTTATTCGTGAATTTAATTTTTGGACCACGAAACGAAACAGACCAATTAACCAAATGTTCTGACTAAGCTCATGTTTCCTACGTAAAGGATGTTTAGATAATTTAATTGCAAAAGTCGTATTTTTTTACCTAGCAAGGACTTTGTTGCATCCAGGAGATTAAATAAAATCATCATTTTGTCCTTTGGTAGATTTGGAACAGGCTGAATAAAACTCATTTTGGTGCCCCAGATCAGCGTCCTTTGTAAAGGACTTTTATCAACAGAAAACTCAACTTTACTCGTTTAATTTTCATGAGTGCAGATGCTTCGTTCGTTGCATGTTTGTACACACATACATCCTTATTACACGCACCAGTAGGTATACATACATACCTGTGTAGTTACTACTTGCAAAAAGAGTTTATTAATATAAGCGCTGGAACTCATCAACTCTTTGTTCGCGAGAATTCCTCTTTAGTATTACTTGTTGTCGGGAATTTGGTGCCCCAGTTCATTCCCAACGACTCACCCGCATTGCGCTACTGATGGAGAGGGTCTATTGGAACTTATGACACCCTTTATTAAATTTCTAAGATGGAAATTTGATTTCGTTCTCTTCGACATTCAAATCGAAACGCACCATTCATTCGTACGTATTGCGAATACAGAACATGGAATAATATTAAATTAAATAATTAATGAATGTGCTACGTTATGTAGAAGCAATCACGAAAATTTATTACTTTCACAAAAAGCATTTTAAATTAATTATTAGACTAATTAAAACTAACTACGAGTATAACTACCCCGTCAGCTGGAGTGCATTTTTATGTAAGCATATTATAGTCCAATTTTACTTACACATAAGTATTTTAAGTAAGTACCTACTACAGATAATGTAAATGGCTTAATGGATGAAACGCTGTGAGTATCCATCTTAATTTTTACGGAAAGTTTCTGAACAAAAACGAACGATAAATCGCGGCGTTTCGAGTGAATATAAATTTAAATTCAATTCCCGGAATCGAATCATTAAAAGCAGTTTGAATTTAAGTCATGCAAACTACAAGACAAACTGCTCGTTGAAATTGATTGATGGGAATTGTTTTAAAAGTAAAAGGAGCTTATTTACATAATTTTGTATGAATTTTACATAAG
Organism: Agrilus mali; assembly: GCA_029378335.1. Lineage (NCBI taxonomy): Eukaryota > Metazoa > Arthropoda > Insecta > Coleoptera > Buprestidae > Agrilus > Agrilus mali. Next base: position 28,091,248 of record CM055657.1, on the reverse strand, counting down.
CATTAAACGTCAAATAATTAAATTTAGAGTATTAGATACGCACCTACATCTACAGGGCGATGAATAAAAGGGAACATCGTTCATTTGGATTTTTCTGTACTTCCTGTAAAATATTTAGATGATCATGAACAATTTTTGGCTCTTCGTTAAATATGAAGTTTTTTGGTTTAATTTAAGGGTCAGGACTCCTAGAGTGTGTGTGTCTCGAGCCCTTATTTAAAGTGCTTCAAGTCTTTTGATGTATTTGACGTCCTTTTTGTTTAATTAAAGTATTCTTTAGGATGCTCCAAACCCTTTTTAGAAATGTTCTAAGGCTTCTGATGTATTTGAAGCTCTTTTGGTTTAATTCAAGGCTCTTATAATATGTTCGATGATCATTTCCAAATGCTTCAAGCTTTCTGATGTTTATGACAATTTTTTGATTTAATTGGAGCACTCATAGTGTCCTCGAAACTTCTTAAACAGGTGCTTCAAGCCTTTCGACAGACTTGACGACTTTTTGTTTAATCCAAGTTGTCAGAATGGATTAGAAGCCCTTTTTGACAAGTACTTCAAATCTTCTGATGTATAGTAAGCTCTTTTGGTTTAATTCAAGGCCTTTATAATATGTTCGATGCTTATTACCAAGTGCTTCAAGCTTTCTGATGTATTTAACAATTTTCTGATTTAATTGGAGCACTCATAGTGTCCTCTAAACTTCTTAAACAGGTGCTTCAAGCCTTTTAATAGATTTGAAGTTCCTTTTGTTCAACTCAAGCCTTCACAGTGTGCTCTAAGTCCCTCTCAAAAGTGCATTGAGCCTTTTGATGTATTTGAAGTCCTTTTTTTAATTGAAATATCCTTTAGGATGCTCGAAGCTCTTTTCAGGCTTCTGATGTATTTGAAGCTCTTTTAGTTTAATTCAATGCTCTTATAATGCGTTCGATGCTCATATCCAAGTGCTTAGAGATTTCTGACGTATCTAACAATTTTTGATTTAATTGAAGCCCTTATAGTTTCTTCGAAACCTCTCAAACAGGGTGCTTTAAGTCCCTTTTAAAAGTGCTTTAAGGCTGTTGAAATATTTGAAGCCCTTTCAAGGCTGTTTTAGTGTGTTTTTGATGCCCATTTCGATGTCTTCAAGCTTTCTGATGTATTTAACAATTTTTTGATATAGTTGAAGCCCTCATAGTGTCCTCGAAACTTCTTAAACAGGTATTTCAAGCCTTCTAATAGATTTAAAGACTTTTTGTTTAATTCAAAGCCTCACAGTGTGCTCCAAGTCCCTTTCAAAAGTGCTTTGAGGCTTTAGATGTATTTGAAGCACTTTTGATTCAATTCAAGCTCTTAAGGCGTGCTCAAAGCTTCTTTTATAAGCGTTTCAAGCTTGTTAGTGTCATTGAAACCTTTTTGATTTAATTCAAGCACTCATGTTGACCTTAATGCCCTTTTTACCGGCGTTTAGGACCCTGAATTTAATTACTATTCGATATAATTTGAAGATAAATCAAAATCTTTGGATTTTAGAATGTAATTAGAACTTTTAGAAAATGCTGTGGTCGAATCCTTTTGGTGAGGACTTTGTCTACATCTAACTTTGTCTTAACTTAGAAAAAGAGATGTCATTTGCCCAGAAAAAAAAAATCAAAAATGATAGGAATATTATCTCTGTAAGTAGATGAAGAAAATGAGCGGGAGAGTGTGTTATTGTTACAATTTAGCAGTGGCAATTTTTTAAGCCCATACTTTTTGGAATTTTTTCGTTTGAGGATAGAAAAAGAAGTTAATGTGTTCGACTACCATAAATCTCTGGAACACATGGAAGCAGAATAAATAAAATACAGATGTATGCGCAAATGATGTCATCTGTTTCAGATAACGGAAAGCTTCTGCGCTTCAGCGCATCATACCATGTACTAATGTTACCAAGAAGGATATGGATATGTATTAGGGATTATTATTACAGGAGGGTGCACGCTTCGAAATGGACATCTTAACTTAAATATAACTTTGTTCTAATAACAACAATAACAGTTCTCTTTTTCTTTTGCATTAATTCGTTCACTGTACTCGTGATGGAATTTGCAACCAAAACGAAAACACGCTTTCACTCACTGCAGCTCGTTTAACATTCAAAGTGCTTTCCACGAAAGAAAACTAAAAGTTACGTTTTATTTAGGCGAAGCAATTTATAAATGAATATTTTGTAGGTATGTGTTATTAAAATACTTTTTTTTATAGAAACACTTTTGCTGATAAAACGTTTTAAAATTTTAAAGCAAGGATTATTTATGTCTCCCGTTTTACTTTGAAGATTTTCTGAATAAATTGCACACATCAAGGCGAAATATCTTTGAAGTAAAATAAAATCCTTTTGATGATATATTTTTTCAACCTCACTCCACTTTTTCTTCGACACGTTGATTGATCGATTAAGGTTTTAACCTGGCAACAAGGTAATCGGAAAATAGTATTTATAATCATCTTAACTAATTTGCCAAAAGCTATAATAAACTTTTATTAGTTAGCAAAGAGACAGTGGTGATGGGTTCAGAGGTAAAAGAAGCTTTAATCTTTAAAATTTGATTCAATCAATATTCGATGGTACTTTAACGATATATGTGCATGTTTATAAGTCAAAGAAATTCAAAAATGACTAAAATAAAGAACAGCCTAATAATAATAATTGTCTACTAAATGTGTATACCCTTTCTCAAAAAGATTTGTGAATGTTTCTGGGGTCACAATATTAGTAGATGCTCTATATATTTAAAGCAGTTAAAAAGGACGTTTGCTAGCATTGAAAATAGCTTTCCATTCAGTACGATATCTACCTGACATTTATATTTATCGTATATAAAACGTATTATATATCTGTACGTCTGCATATACGTATACGTATAAATACATGAAGTCTATCCACTTCCGTTCCTCATAAATTATACTTCAGTCCTAATGACAGGCACTGCTGCAGCCAGAAACTTTCAACGTTTAAACGAGGAGAATCAGAGAGACTAGTCGTTAATATTGGAAGAAGGTACCTACCTAATGGTTACCTTTACGCGTGTATCTAACAGTTTTCTTAAGGACCAGGGAGAAACATTCCTGTAGGTATGGAATTTTCTCATTAGAAATCCAATTAGAGGAATAATTTATCCTCCAACGTCAAAAGCGCAAGGAAAAAATTCCAGAAAGAGGACAAAAAATCGAAAGAGAAGAGATCATAATGTGGTCGTTTCAGGAGATGATAGATCGTGCTTTCGTGAGCGTTTTTATTAAACGCTTGTTTTAGGGACTTCTTGAATTCATAATGAATGACAAATAGGCGAGGGCGGTCTCAAAACAAAACAAAAAAAAATGGGGCACGAATATAACAGAAGGGGATTATTGTATAAAATTAACCAATTTATTTTATAATTCTTAAATTTGAATGCAAATCATTTCCCTTCCACTTATTCATGTCTTTTGTTTGCAGGTTATGTTTTTCGTCCTAACGTTATGCCTGTTGGTAGTGTTTCCGTGCCTGGCCCGTTCCCTGATTTGTCCTCAAGGCAAACAGTTCCTGGATACGGAAAAACAAAAGTGCGTCAATTGCACGATTTGTGATCCCGTGAAGGGCCTAGTGGTGTTAAGGCCATGTGAAGTGCACAGGGATACGATATGCGGTACGATAAATGAACTGACCCTCGACTGGAGCGCCTATCCTGGAGTTCCCGAACAAACCCACAGAAGCCGTCACAACCACCATCGGCACCATCATGAACAGAGAATCCTTTGGAAGTTTGACGATGACGATCGGGCGGGAAAAACGGTCGATACGAAAAACAAACCGATCGATGAAAAAGTGTCGTTCGAAACTGATGTCGTTACGAGTACGGAGATGGCGTTTTCTAGTGCAGAAACGTTGGTGTGGGACTGGCAGGCCATTGCTCTCACCCTCGCTATTTTCTCGTGCATATTGTTTTTTCTAGTAATCGCCCTTTACTCGCTGCACCAGGCAAAGCAATGGAGGAGGCTTAAGGAAAACTTCGAAGCTGGTAAGTATTTTTAAATAAAATTGTTAATTAACCCTAAATGTTTGAACACTCGAGTTTTGTCAGTCTGTATTTTTTGAATGAAAATAAGATCTTTACATAAAATATTTATATACCGGGTGTCCCAAAATTCTGCGGATTTAGAATAACCACAAGTTTCTGTAATAAAAATAAGTCGATTTAATCGCTTTTATCTGCATACTAAATTACAGTGATTTCATTTATAACGACTTCGGTTGTAACGACCTTTTGGTTACAACGACATAACACATCAGTATCTTGAATTTAAAAAGAAAATTTGGCTGTAACGACTTCGGATGTAACGTTGATTTCGGTTTTAGCGACTAATTTTAATGAACTATTAATTACAAAATGCTAGAAATCTCATACTGACTGATATTGCGACCGAGTCTTACCACAAAACTTTTTTATTTTTTGTTTACATTTACAGATAGTCAGTCAGCAGTTGTACTTAGTAATTGTTTATAAATGTTAAGGTTGATAAAGTTAAATCTAAGAATCAGTTACTTGGTACTTTTCTTGCTGCCTAATTTCCTTCTTTCATTCTTTCTCTCATTCTTTTTATATAGCGACAGAATTTAATGGTCCTTTTATCGTCGTTATAAACGAAATATACTGTACTTGTTTTTCTGGCGCTCAAAGCAACATAAAATTTCATTTTTCTTCAATTACTTAAAAACGTTTAGTAGATATTCAATAAAATTTGGTAATGTTTATGAAAATAGTAATTTCTGAAGTGCATATCAATTTTTTTAATATAGAGAACGACATGGGTAAAAACTACCCCCACCTTTATATAGAATTGTTAAGAACTATTTTGATTTGGTTTTAGAAAGGTACATATCACAGCTTCATTTTTTGACCCCTATAAAAAAATCATATCTGTAACAGTTTCAGAGAAAAAAACAATCCTCTAACGACAATTTTCCGACAAAAGTTTATGAATGACTTGCTAATGGTTAGTGCGATTTGAATAAAATTTGATATGTAGACTTTCTTAAGAGATAATTAGGTTAAACGTATTTATCAAATTTACCAAGTTACATCAAGGGTAGAAAGTACTTCACCCTTAAATGAATTTAATCACAATTTATTACAGGGTCGATTTATTTCTCTATACATTTTTATTCTTGGAAAGGTACTTTTGTTAACTATTTTTTTGTTATTTAGTAAAAATCCGCACTTATAAGGGTTTTTATGTGTCTGATAATATGCTAGAACCTCCTGTTTGTTTTTAGAAAATCTCGTTCATAGATTTCAAACATTGTTTTGTTTTGATTTTGGGATAATGAAAAGCATTGCCTTCTAAATTAAACAGTTGTAAAACAAAATTCAAAATGCTGCAGAATTTTTACATTATGTGATTATTTTGGAAAGAGTTAATTTAAGTTTGTAGTATCTATTATTTGATTCTGTACAAATCCAGATTGTGGCTCTATTTAAAGTTCATTTATTGTGAAAATGATAACTTTAAGGATATGATGAATAGCAGTTTTAGTGACGTTCAAATCTTATTTTTAAACTTTACAATCAAATCTAAAAATTATTGGATATTATGGGAATAAACAGTTCCCTTTTTGCCAAAACCCTCATAGATACAAAAAAAGCAAAATGTTTGGACAAATAAAATTGACCTTATACTAATTGATTTAAGAGTGAGATAGTTTCAACCCTTATCGTATCTTGGTAAATTTGATAAACACATTTAAACTCATTATTTCTTAGGAAAATCTACATATCAAATATTATTGTTTTTTAAAAAAATTTACTTTTCAAGAAGAACTGAAGTATCATTTCAACCCTCCAAAAAAGTTCAATTGTAGTTGTAGATAGTTTGTCGTTCTTTAAGCAAATTGTTATGCACATTAGAAGTTAAAATTTTCATGTAGCAAATTTGATTGAAGTTTACTAGGTAAACGTTTTTACGCTGAAACAACATGGTGCATTAATAAGATATAAATATTACAACTAATATAAAACGGTGATGTTAAAATACTTCATTATTGACGCAAAGCATGTCGTAGATTAACAAAACCGCAGACAAACCGCAAAATTAAGCATTTACCTATCTCCAGGACCGGACCACCAGCACAAAAGCAATAAACACCTGTGTCGACCATAATAACTAACATAATTGCATTACTACTAACATGATTATCATCTAAATCTATTTATGTGGTACGTCATAAATATATATATAAACATACATATGTGTTTCTTCATTAATTATTTATTGGATGTAATTTGGATTCATTGTAATTGCGAATTCGTGTGTGCATCAAAATATTAATAAAAGGACTTCTCTGCCTGCTCCTCTCTTTACATAACATCGTAGGTATGATATTTTACACTCTGTTGTAGACAGGACTGATATTTGACCCTCTTTCTTATTTAATGATGTTTTGGATACAGTTTTTTGTAAGGCGTATATTTGGTTACAATAGAAGAAGCCGATGACGAAGATAATGACAAGAATATAAAAAATCTGCTCCTTGTTAATATAATCCTGAAGGAAATTTGACCCACACGGCTTCGTTCTACAATCCCCTTGTTATTCGACGATTTTTGAATCTTTTTCGCAATAAAAAATTGGTGGGTGGCTTATTTTAAATACTTTAGACTTTAAAATCATTGCAGTTGCAAATTCGTGTTGGCAAAGTATTAAAAGGATTTCTCTGATCCTCTCCTTACATAATATCGTGATGGGGTCTTTATTTCGGTGAAATAGGACTCTTGATTATTCCAACTAATGGGAATTATAATAGACTGTGGTGTTGATTTTTGACAGTTGGATGCTTTTATTTTACGTTAAACAGTGAAAATATTTCTATATAATATATAATTTTTGGGGTAATTGTGAACACGGCTTTATAAATATAATTTTTATTGGAATTCACATTTGAAAGCGAATTGTTTCTTTTGCCCCATTAAAAACCTTTATAAAGCCAGTACAAACAAGATGATTGTTCACATTTACCTCTAAGTTTTTGACTGCTTTAATAAGTGAAGGGGTAATTGTAAACTTAAATTTTTTTACAAAAAAAATCCGAATTTGCATATTTAACAGCAGAAATTCACTTAAAATCAAACAAGGACCTAAATGAATCATATAGTCGCCTAAATTTAATCTTCATCATAGATGCATCGAGCTTCAAAAGTCAAACTTCCAAAATCCTATATGTTATATCTCAGACAACCCTTTTCATTATTTTTTGTCATCCTATTACTATTGTCCTTGATTATCCTTTTATTGAGAATATCCCTCGTCTGCAACTATTTGCGAAAAGTAATCTGTTATACAATAGGGTGCACAAATGGTGTCTGAATGAAAGATTGTGCATTTATTATTGGCTTTACGAAAATATGATCCCAGTAAAAGTCTCACCAAATGAACTCATTAATATTATAAAATTATTTTATGTTATGCTATAAACTGTCGAAGATAGGGCTAAATACAAATCTGTTAATAAAATTGAAAACTTATTGAATTTTAGATCTGGTAACGAAAGAAAACTACCGATTTTTTAAACCTGAAAAAATAGAAATTTTCTGTTTCTCTTTTAATAGACAATTTCTTGCTCAATACAACGGTGAAACTCTGATCTTCCAAGCTTTTCTGGTTTTGCAAATACAACTTTTTCTGTTAAGATACATCCAAGCTACATACAGTGCTTTCACTGTTTTCACTGAAATTTAGAAAAAATAAGTTCAATAAAAACTGACACTGCCAGACAATTTATTGGCAGATGCATATCAGCTACTGGGACTGCATAAATTATTCGATTAATCGATTTTTAATCGATCACAAATTATTTTTTGTCATTCTCTATTATTTTTTCTTCGAGACACTGTAAATATTCTTTCTTATTTCAAAAATGCTAAATAACGCCGAAATGGTGCAACTTAGACCCAATGGTATGGTAATCAAAGTGACCTTTATGTATTTTTATTCTAAAATGAAATAATATATAGGGTGTTTCATTTGAAAAAATGAAGTTAGGTAGTGCCCAGGCGAAACGATACACCCTGTGTCATCGAAAATAATTTTAGAATATTAATGAATTACTTTGGTGAAACTTTTACCTGAATCTTATTTTTGTAAATCGTATACGTAACAAAAACACAATCTTCTATCCAAGCACTATTGGTGCACCCCATATGGTCTTCCCTATGTTCTTCATTGAGAAGTGAGAACATTCCTCATATTTATAATATAATCTAGGTCTTCCCTTGTCCATCATTACTAACTAACTTTTCTGCTACTATTATGTCCCTAACCATCTCTTTATTAAGAACAACCTTTATATTTACATATTCCTGAACTATAATCCAATACAGGCCTTCCCTTGTCCGTCTTTACTAACTTTTGTACTCCGAATATGTCCCTAAATATCCGTTTTGTTTAAAACATCCCTCATCTTCAATTACCTATATGTAAACAATAATCTGGCTTGAACAATTTCTTTCTATAACCTCTTTTTTTTTCACAATTAAAAAATTGGTGTGTGGTTAATTTTATGTTGTCGTGGTCGTGGTGCTTGTTTTTTCGAGGTATGTATAGTAAGTTGACCTGTAGGGCCATCAATCGGTCTGAACACACGTCCACCCTGAACCAAGTTTTAGGCCCCTCCTTCAACTTCATCACCATCACCATCACCCTTATAAAGAAAGCACCGCTACCGTTTTCTGTTGGTTTATTATTTTTACATTTTTTATTGCATTTTCCGGTAGACTCATAATTTATAGGCATCCGCAAGCGGGTCTTAATAAATTATAATATGGTAGGTATTTTTACGTCGACGAGCACCTGGCTCTTTGTGACAAATTGGGGACGTCTATGTGAGACTCAAACGGTAGTAATAAACTGTCTCGTTCAGGAGCGGGCATCCTTTTAATTAATATGTAGGTATTAAAATTATTTTACTTTAAATCGATTCTTTCTTAGTTTAATCAATTTCCTGCAGCCACGCTAAACAGATAAGCTCCTGATCAGACAACAATTACAAATACAAAAATATTAAATATAAAAAGAGAAAGTGAACTTAATTTAGTGATACTTCAAATCAAACGAGAAAAAAAGATTTTTTTTGTTCGCTCCTGCCTTTGTTTGTATGTATGTATATATTTGGAAGTGTGGATGTAGTGGATGGAGGTTTTTATCCTGGTCCCCACGTGTTAAAAGTTAGACTGGCTTTAGGTTTATTTAATTAATCAAGCTTGTTCTGCCACGACATGTGCATTTTTTTAAATGCGAACGTAAAAAGGCTGAAACGTTTCGAATGCTACTCCATCGGTCGGTGTACATCAGAGACAATAGTCTCCGGAGACTGACTGACTGACTGAAGTCTGCAATTTTAATTAATTTTTGGCAAACTGAATATACTCACTCAGATGTATGTACATAGATACTTAATTGCCACAGAAACAGAAGAAACGACGTTCGATCCAGAATAATTCGATTTTTATTTTTAATTTTTAATGACAAAAACAAATACAATTTTCTATTTTTACAAATAAAACAGATATCATGAAAGATAATCCGATTCTTTTATAAAACACCGACACAGTGTCCCAAGTCGTTTTTGATTTGAAATAGTCACTGTGCTATTGAAGGATTATAAAAATACGTTTGGTCAACTGAATTTGTAAAACGTCCTTACGTTCGATACTAAAAACACTGCTAGTTACTATGCACCGACTCAAAGCCGTCCATTGCATACAAAATCAGATGAAACTACCTAATAAAAAAATCAAAGTACCTGCAGGTTTACGATCTTACAAGGACATAGTCCTGAGGTGATGCAACTTTGAAATAAACAAGAACACGTACAGTAAAATTCGCTTATAACCTACACGGTTATAATGTATTTTTTGAACCTTATAAGTTGAGTTTGAATAGAAGTCACTTTTATAACGTACTTACCATTACTTTCAACTGATTTAAGGTACACTCAGAGGACGTTAATTCCTTCCCAATAGTTTTCATAAATGGCAACGTCTCGCCTTTTCGATCTGTATGTTGTCGATAATGTAGGAAACAATAATATTGCGAGCAGAATCGCATCTATTGCTCGCTAGTTTCGTGGCTGTTTCAATGTTTACATACTTAATATACAGGGTCTTACAAGTTTATGGGCTATTAGTATATGAATTAGCAGAATGAATTTAATTCTGAAACTTGGGCTCATTTGGTTATTGTTTATGCCGCTTCTTTTAAAAATATTTTCAATTTCGATTTACATCCGGCTATACCGGAAGTAGATGTTAACTTTCTTATTTTAAATGGAATGACATACTTTTTTTTACATTTTCCGATAGAAAATCTGAATTCATGCATATTTTATAAGAGGCACTACTCTGAAAATATTGATGGATTTTGAGTCATTTAATTTTTTTCAAAATTTTTGACATCTGCACGTTAACATTTAAAAACCCGTAATTCAATTAATTTTTGAGATTTTGCTTTATAACTCGTAACAATTATTTAGAACTATTCACATTATCGAACAAAAATTGTGATTTTTAACTAAAATTTGCAGGGTGTTCAAATTTTGTGGTCACAGTTGGTCAACTTCGAAGAGACATAAGTCAACATTTTTAAATAGAATGACCCATTTTTCAGTACATATTCGAATTCCTCATTGAATTTGGCGTCTTTTAATATGGGACTATCGTATAACTTTGCTTATACTTTTTGAGAAAATCGACAATTTGAAGTATGTACGTCCATTTAAAATAAGAAAGTTAACATCTACTTCTGGTATAACCAGATGTAAATCGAAATTGAAAATATTTTTAAAAGAAGCGGCATGAACAATAACCAAATGAGCCCAAGTTTCAGAATTAAATTCATTCTCCTAATTCATATACTAATAGCCCATAAACTTGTAAGACCCTGTATAATAAGTATGTAAACATTGAAACAGCCACGAAACTAGCGAGCAATAGATGCGATTCTGCTCGCAATATTATTGTTTCCTACATTATCGACAACATACAGACCGAAAAGGCGCGACGTTGCCATTTAAGAAAACTACTGGGAACGAATTAACGTCCTCTCAGTGTACCTATACGAATGTCCAAAAAATCAAATATAACGTACTTTTTACGATAGTGAACAACAATAATGTACTTTTATAAAGGATTAACAAAAGCAAAAAAACTGTTGTAGGGAATGTGTCTAATTCTGTTTTAACAAACTTTTGATTTTTTAAAGCCGTTTCGTGTACGTTATAACCGAGTTTTACTGTATTTAACGTACAATTTAGGACAGTTCATCAAGTCTATAAATCGGGACGTTATTGTTTCATTTATGTATATGGAAGTCTTAAAATTGCTTTATGGTAGTTTTACGTACGTTGGATTTTACATTCCAAATGAAATGTAACAATTTTTACAAAAGAAACGATTACGTTGAAGTCGTTCGGTGAGGACAAAGTACAGACCAACGAACTGACAATCACGTCATACATTAAATACGTTTTAAAGGCAATTTGGATTTTATTATGTATTTAAAAAAATATTGTATCAAAGAAGATTTCCTGCAGGTATAAAATATTGATTCGGTACGAAGTTATGTAGTTCGAACACTAACTGTAAAACCTTCATGCTGTCGCTTTAGTCACTTTACCTAATACTGAATAACAATTATGCACTCATATAAAGGATTAATAAAAGCAATCTGCCTAATTCTGTTTAACGAACTCTTTATATACCTAGTGTATCGATTTTGAATGTCCGCTTTAACCGACTTTTACCACATTTAATATAAATTATTGTTCTGGACCTCAAAACAATCTCGAATTGGTAACATTCCAATTAAACTTCGAGGGATGAGTTTGAGTGTAATAATAACTGTGTTAATAATGTTATGTTGCTAATTATTAGGTACATATGTGGTTAAAAGACTTCATAAAACTAATTAGTTATTTAAAAATAAATTTCTTGAAGCAAAATCGAAACATAAACATCCTCGCACGTTAAATTTGTTTACACCATGTGTTTTTGGCCGCCGCGAATATCGAATAGGAATGTGTGTGTATTAGGTAGGTACGTCTTTTTTAATCCCTGATTAACATGCTACTATTATATACTGGGTATTAACAAAATTATTCTTCGTGACGACCACAACATTGCAAGAACGTGGTGATACTTATTGAGTATAGGTGAGATAAACAGTTACGTCACTTCCGCAGCGGTAAAGCGGGACAAGAAATCGGCAATCGTGATTTGTATTTTAAACACCCCATATCGGAAGAACGAAAGTTTCCTACCAGTGCTAAAGTCTAAGTAATAATGTATGAAAAAAATACTGCCAAAATTACGCAACATAGTATACATTATTGAGAACAGGGGTCGAATAAGTTTTCTAAATATAATATTAACAAAAGCCCCCTAATGAATCTTTTACCAGTGTCCTACTGCTTAAAATTATGTTTGTACCTAACCATTTTCTTCAAGTGTGGCAATTTTTACGCCATTAAAAACTTTTTCTTAATATATTTATGTATAGATACATGACGTACATACGTCTATACGTTTTGACGCCATAAAACGGTTAACATATGCCCGTTTTGTCGCTACAAGTTCTTATTTTAGGCTTGTTTAAATGCGTTAAATGTTAGTACGTGCTCAACTGGATGATTTATCCGAGTTGTTTGGCAATTAAGAGAACACTTTTGCTTGCAGACCCCAAGAGTTTTGCAGCCATTACATCAACGTACCCTAAAACTATGTACCATACATACATACATAAGCATTAATAGTAATAGCATCATTAATTTTATACTTATTTCTTTAAGAAAGTTCATGGCTCCATAGAGAACAAACAGTAAAGGGGGGCTTTCTATTTTATTATTATTAACATAGAGGACACGAAGTATTAGGAAAGTTAGGGGGCATCCATTAATGTATTAATGTAATTTTAATGTAATTGAAGAAAGTTTTTTTTATTTGTAGTACTTGATTTTCAATACATTTAACGAACCTACTGCAGATAACTTAAAGTTAATGAGGAAAAATTTGTTGCTGTTGTCACGCCCTTGCCGGGAATCCAATTTGGACCTTTGGGGTTTAACGCGTCATTGTTTTACTGTTAAACTACGAAGGGTGACATCAGCAACAACGACGAACGTACGTACATACTAAGTCACAGATTGAATGTATTGTTGTCAATAATAATGCAGTTTAATCAATTAATCATCAATTAATGTATACAATTTTAATTTGACCCCTCGCTCTTTTGGGGCGGTTCATAAAATACTTCACAAGAAAATTAGCTTTTTTGACCCCCCCCCCCCCGGTTGTCACGCTGTGTGACACTTTCTGTGACCCCCCTGTAAATACTTCGTCACAAAAACTAAAACCGCTCCCACCTGAACATGATAAATTTTGATTGATAATACACAAATTTTGATAGTAAAAAATATTTATATAATTTTAATAATAAAATTTAAATAAAATAATAAATATCTTTTGTAACGAACAAATAAATAATATTTCTGTCTATTAAGAAGTGTAATAGGACTGCTGAACTAATTTTAATTAGAAAACGAAAAAGAATCTTGTAACAATGAGATGATTTTCCTATTTGACGAAATTTAATGGACTTTTCTTGGATGCCATCCCCATTTTGGGCTCACCCCTTACTATAAGAATGTATTTGTTGTGGACTCTCAAATTCTCGAAATATTTTTATAAAAAAACAAGCCATTTTAATAATAATTTTATCTAATGAACTCTGTTCAAATTAAAAACTTTTTTAATTAACTACCGTTACTGGTAGTATGTAGGTATCTATTATAAGTAATTAAAATAAGTTCAGCAGCTTTAAAGACGAAACATTCAAAAAGTTTCAAAGTACATATTAGACATTTTAATTTAAATATTTCGTTGAGTATCTACTTTTATTATTAGACGGTATAATTCCAATAAATATGCAAAGAGGCCATGGGTTTATGCAAGGGGTAAATTGCATCTCGCTTCTAACACAGTTTTACGGCCCTATACAGCGGGATTGAGTTTGTACCACAATTACCTTAGATTGCTCGTCCAATTTTACAAAATACATACAAATAGGTACCTACAGGGGCTGCTGTTCGAATGAGATTCTAAAGCGGATTTTCTTTATACTTATTAGGGGCTTTAGATTTAAGCGCATAAAATATGTCACCACCGGAAGAGTTGGTTTGGATTGAACATTAAGGGTGGCATATATACATATAGATATAATTTTATTATAAGCAGTATTTTGGTATTAGGTAAGTTGTGTCGGGTAGCGCCACCCAAATTTTCACATGTATAATAATACAACATGTACCGCTATTATCTGAATTATTTTCAATGGTTTTCCCTTCCAAAATCGTTTCGGCGGGCCAACGGATTATTCTTTTTTGTAACAACTGCGCGTGCGAATTTTATTTGGCGATCATTATGCCATTTATATTTTATGTGCAGCACACGAAACATACGGCAAGTGCTTGCCGAATTCGGAAGATTTCCGGTCTAGGCGAGCATAGTACGATACGTTACGATATACGTAATAAATACTACAGTAAGAAAACAATAATTGAAAACACAATTGTTGTTGATAGATACTTATACCTACTATATTGTAAACGTTTTGATGGGTTGTTATAAAAACGTACCGGTATTAGATAAAGCGACTAAAGCGACAGCATGAAGATTTGACGGTTACTCTTGGAACTTTCTCTATATGGTGTAAACAAATTTAACGTGCGAGGATGTTTATGTTACGATTTTGCTTTAAGAAATTTATTTTTAAGTAACTAATTAGTTTTACGAAGTCTTTTAACCACATATGTACCTAGTAATTAGCAACATAACACAATTAACACAGTTATTATTACACTCAAACTCATCCCTCGAAGTTTAATTGGAATGTTACTAATTCGAGATTGTTTTGAGGTCCTGAATAATAATTTATATTAAATGTGGTAAAAGTCGGTTATAGCGGACTTTCAAAATCGATACACTAGGTATACAGGGTTTTTCAAGTTGATGGGCTATTAGAAGTATATGAATTAGTAGAAGGAATTCAATTCTGAAACTTGGGCTCATTTGGTTATTGTTTATGCCGCTTCTTTTAAAAATATTTTCAAGTTCGATTTACATCCGGTTATACCGGAAGTCAATACCAACTTTGTTATTTTAAATGGAATGGTATACTTTTTACGCTGAATTCTAATAAAACGTGTAATTCTAAGGTAAGTTTGATAACCAACTTGTACACCTATGACGATCGGTTTCTGAGTTAATTTAATTTATAGAAAAAAAAATCGCTACCGCAACCCAAATTCTAAAACATCATAACTTCCACAAAATACGACTTAGAGTGTTGAAATTTTTACTAGTAATAGCTCAATATTAGTGCTAAAGCCTTGACAAAATTGAGTTAAATAATTTATACAGGGCGTTCAAAATAAAATTCTAAAATTGAAAAACTTCAAACACGAATTACTTCGTTTTTTCAAATGGCACCTACTATTTTTTATTTTTTCAATCGGTTTCTTTTTTTATCCTCTTTCGATCTATATGGATACTTCTTATTTTAAGTAATAATTCAAAATTATTCCAAAATTTTCAAATAAAATAGGAAGTATTCATATAGATCGAAAGAGGATAAAAAAAGGAATTGATTGAAAAAATAAAAAATAGTAGGTGCTATTTGAAAAAACGAGGTAATTCGTGTTTGAAGTTTTTCAATTTTAGAATTTTATTTTGAACGCCCTGTATAAATTATTTAATTCAATTTTGTCAAGGCGTTAGCACTAATATTCAGCTATTACTAGTAAAAATTTCAACACTCAAAGTCGTATTTTGTGGAAGTTATGATTTTTTATAATTTTGGTTGCGGTAGCGATTTTTTTTCTATAAATTAAATTAACTCAGAAACCGATCGTCATAGGTGTACAAGTTGGTTATCAAACTTACCTTAGAATTACACGTTTTATTCGAATTCAGCGTAAAAAATATACCATTCCATTTAAAATAACAAAGTTGGTATCGATTTCCGGTATAACCGGATGTAAATCGAACTTGAAAATTTTTTTAAAAAAAATAAACAATAACCAAATGAGCCCAAGTTTCAGAATTGAATTCCTTCTATTAATTCATATATTTCCCTAATAGCCCGTCAACTTGAAAAACCCTGTATAAAGAGTTCGTTAAAACAGAATTAGACAGATTTCTTTTATTAATCCTTTATATGAGTACATAATTGTTATTCAGTATTAGGTAAAGTGACTAAAGCGACAGCATGAAGGTTTTACAGTTAGTGTTGGAACTACATAACTTCGTACCCAATCAATTTTTTATACCTGCAGGAAATCTTCTTTGATACAATATTTTTTTAAATACATATAAAAGTCCAAATTGCCTTTAAAACGTATTTAATGTATGACGTGATTGTCAGTTCGTTGGTCTGTATTTTGTCCTCACCGAACGACTTCAAAGTAATCGTTTCTTTTGTAAAAATTGTTACATTTCATTTGGAATGTAAAATCCAACGTACGTAAAACTACCATAAAGCAATTTTGAGACTTCCATATACATAAATGAAACAATAACGTCCCGATTTATAGAGTTAAACTGTCCTAAATTGTACGTTAAATACAGTAAAACTCGGTTATAACGTACACGAAACGGCTTTAAAAATTAAAAGTTCATTAAAACAGAATTGGGCACATTTCCTACAACAGTTTCTTTGCTTTTGTTTATCCTTTATAAAAGTACATTATTATTTTTCAATATTGTAGACACTGTTGCTTTTTCAAACGCTTAAATTTGCAATTGTCGACTTCTTAGTTGTTTAATCAAATGTCAAAAGTAAATTAAGTACCTACGGGAAAATATATTCATAAATTAAAACGTTCGGATCCGGATATTTCGTACATAAGTACTTTATATCAAAAATAGTAAGTACGTTATAAAATTTATTTTTCCATTAAGTGCTCCATAAGAACTTGATGGACTTTTACCGTGATACGTTATAAGTGAGTTTCACTGAACTAGTTTCTATCAATGAGTCTAGTAATTGTAGTAATTGAATCTGAATGAACTTTTAATAAAAATAAATAATTAGAATTGTAGCAACTGTTTTGCAAATGTCAGACACACCACGTCCACTACAAGACAACAGGACAGTTGTAGAGGAGCAAAAATTAGTTCCAGTTCCAGTTCCAGCAAAATAAGCCGAGTGAGTGTGAGTGTAGTATAGGGTTACATTTGCAAATAATAATACAAAGGCATCGACGACGAAGCCACTTTTAAATATAGCACAGCTGCTAGTGCGTTAAATGTGACCTTTATTTATAAATCGTACAGGCCAGACAGACAGTCTGTGGTTAAACAGTATGATGGTCTATTTGCATTCTTTGACTTTATTTTTCACTTATTTTGCAAGTGCACTTTAACGAGAACTGCGGCCCGACAGTGATCTTGAGAAACCCTTTCCTTGTATCAAGTCGAAATGATTTTAAGTAAATTTTACGTTTGAAAACCCCGCAAATAATTTCGTTATCTTTTATCCTTTGAGGTATGCTATTTGAGATTACTGTAGAAATACATAAGATCAGAATACCGTGATCAGAGGCACCCACTTCTACTTATTTCTGCTATAGGCTCAGGCAGGCCACTTCGAAGAACAAATTTTCATTATAGTTGTATTCTTTTAGAAAACTTATCAAACTCAAAGGTTTTTTTTATGGGGACCATTTTCATAATCTATTGGACATAAATAAATCCGATGCCTTCTCCCCTAAAATGATTACGCAAGTATCGAGGGAGAAATTACTTTCAGTTGGTATCGATAAGAATAATAACTACCCTTACAAGAAGCCTTACAAGAAGCCTAGCCGAACATTGTATCACCCATAATCATAGCATAGACATAGATAAAATGTTAGTTTTACATTCACAACCGAAGGGCAGAAAACTGACCCTTCTTGAAAATTTAGAAATAAAAAATGCTCTACAATCAGGAAAAAATTTAGTAAACAATCAAAAAGAAATTTTAAATTACAATTTCAAAATTCTAATTGTTACCTTTTGCACCCCACCCCCTAATTGTAATACTTATATAAACATTGTCATTTACATTTTAAGATTAGTAACCGTTTGTAGTAGGTACTCTTGAAAATGACCGTCTAGGTTCGAAACAATTGTCGAGTAATAAAAGTTTATTTGCAGAAACGTTTGTTTGTGTTTTCTTATTAAAATGTTTCTCCACGAATGCACCCACGATAGTTTAAATACCCTTACAATTTCTACCCAAACGTCTGTTCGCTATCCAAAAATTTAATTCTGGTACCTTGAACTTTTCCAACAGTTTTTAAAGATTGAATGAGAAGTTTTCCTCTCCATTTGTGCCTGTGCCATATTGAAACATTCTGGAATATTAGAATTTCTCGTCAAACCCCCCTCGGTCGTGTATTACAATGGTTAATAATAGATTTATTTTCGTATTTTATGATGGAACTATCGTGAGAGTGATCGAGAACGTATTTATGCAGACAGAGAGAGAGAGAGAGAGAATGATATACCTAATACCTATATAGGGGAACCGTGTGGAGCGTATAGTCGTAAAAGCGGAGCTCAAGGAAGTGGTAATTGATATTACAAACAAGTAAGTGGCAATTTATTGTTTTTATAAAAGCTGCTGCTGCACGTGCGATAAAAGTATAAATCAGAAAACGGAAATGAATTTCTTGCATTTATACAGACACACGTGTGTACACATCTTATGTACAATATTATTGTATAGAAGATGTACACGTGTGTGTTTGCCGTTTATTACCACTAATGTTCCTCCTCTTCCTCCTCATAGTCCTAGTATAAATGATAGTTGAACGTTTGCCGTACACTAGATTATAAAATATACGTTCAACATGTACACTACGTAGAGGTAGACCCGATTGCCAACTTAACGGTTGAATAATAAACTATGATCCAGTTAGATTCCTGCTACAAATACACACACACTCACATACAAATATGAAGAGGAAGGGTGAAAATTAATGAGCGAGAGCGAGAGCGCGAGAACTATCAGTAGGATGCATCATCGTCCTGGAATTGGAATTATTAACGAAAGTTTGTTGCTAATTTACATTCGCTGATAGATGCTGTATAAACGAAATTCGCATTTTGTTCTTTAACAAAATCACAGCAATGTGATCTGGTCAAATACTAACTTAGGGTCATTTTCAGGACGAAACTGGACTACCAGGGGTCCTGGCGCAATGTAATTTAGGTTTCATGATGGTTTCTATTAATTAAACTCTTAATTAAAAAAAACGTAGTGTCAGGTGGGGTAATTGTAAAACCGGGGTAATTGTAAACAGACTCTTTATTTCCATGAAATAGGACTCTAGATTATTCCAGCTAATGAGAATTAAAGACTGTGCTGTTGACTTTAGACGGGGTTGGATGCTTTAGTGCCCTAAACAGCAGAGGAAGAGTGTCGCAATATTTTATGTTAAACAATGAAAATATTTCTATATATGTAATATATAATTTTTGGGGTAATTGTGAACACGGCTTTATAAATATAATTTTCATTGGAATTCATTCAAAACTTTTATAAAGCCAGGACAAACAAAATGATTGTTCACATTTACCCCTAAGTTTTCGACTGCGTTAATAAGCGAACGGGTAATTGTAAACTTAAGTTTTTTTTACAAAAAAAATCCGAATTTGCATATTTAACAGCAGAAATTCACTTAAAACTAAACAAGGACCTAAATTAATCATATAGTCGCCTAAATTTAATCTTCATCATAGATACATCGAGCTTCAAAAGTCAAACTTCCAAAATCCTATATGTTATGTCTCAGACAACCCTTTTCATTATTTTTTTTCATCCTATCACTATTGTCCTTGATTATCCTTTTATTGATAATATCCCTCGTCTGCAACTATTTGCGAAAAGTAATCTGTTATACAATAGGGTGCACAAATGGTGTCTGAATGAAAGATTGTGCATTTATTATTGGCTTTACAAAAAAATTTGATCCCAGTAAAAGTCTCACCAAATGAATTCATTAATATTATAAAATTATTTTATGCTATGCTATAAACTGTCGAAGATAGGGCTAAATACAAATCTGTTAATAAAATTGAAAACTTATTGAATTGTAGATCTGGTAACGAAAGAGAACTACTGATTTTTTAAACCTGAAAAAATATAAATTTTCTGTTTCTTTTTCAATAGATAATTTCTTGCTTAATACAACGGTGAAACTCTGATCTTCCAAGCTTCTTTGGTTTTTGCAAATATGTACGACTTTTTTTTTAAGATACGTCCAAGCTACATACAGTGCTTTCACTGTTTTCACTGAAATTTAGAATGAATACGTCCAATAAAAACTAACACTGCCACAAAATTTATTGACAGATGCATATCAGCTTCTGGGACTGCATAAATTATTCGATTAATCGATTTTTAATTGATCACAAATTATTTTTTGTCATTCTCTATTATTTTTTCTTCGAGACACTGTAAATTTTTCTTTCTTTTTAAAAATGCTAAATAACGCCGAAATGGTGCAACTTAGACCCAATGGTATGGTAATCAAAGTGACCTTTATGTATTTTTATTCTAAAATGAAATAATATATAGGGTGTTTCATTTGAAAAAATGAAGTTAGGTAGTGCCCAAGCGAAACGATACACCCTGTGTCATCGAAAATAATTTTAGAGTATTAATGAATTACTTTGGTGAAACTTTTACCTGAATCGTATTTTTGTAAATCATATACGTAACAAAAACACAATATTCTATCCAAACACTATTGGTGCACCCCATATGGTCTTTTCCCTATGTTCTTCATTGAGAAGTGAGAACATTCCTCATATTTATAAAATAATCTAGGTCTTCCCTTGTCCATCCTTACTAACTAACTTTCCGCAACTCTTATGTCCCTAACCATCTCTTTATTAAGAACAGCCTTTATATTTACATATTCCTTAACTAAAATCCAATGCAGGCCTTCCCTTGTCCGTCTTTACTAACTTTTGAATAACTCCGAATATGTCCCTAAATATCCGTTTTCTTTAAAACATCCTTCATCTTCAACTACCTGTATGTAAACAATAATTTGATCTAAGCCCTCCTCTTATTTCCCTCCCTTTATTATTTAAGACTAGTATATTTAACTACTCCTTAAACAATATTAATTTTTTATCCCTTTAAATCTACCCCTAATGCTTAAATATTGTTGCTCTCTTTCTATAAAATTTTTACGTAGGTATTGTTTTTCATCCCTACCTTTTTAAACGTCCTTTTTCTCCATTTAAAGTACATCTGCGTGGAATTAAAAAATAAAAAAAAACGAAGTTGAACGTTTTATTTTAATTGGAAAATATATTTCAACTAAATGGCGAACACTTAAACAAATTAATGTGTCGTCGTTTAAGTATTACAACTGCGCATTCGTTACCTTGCGAAATCTCCTATAAAAGGTACAGCAAGGATAATTGGAATCCTAAATATGCGTATGTATACGACACGTATCGAGTTATGGACACAAAAGAATGCAATTATATTGTAAACAAGTGTAGGTACTACGTAGATGAGTATTTGTTGCAAAAACCGTATGTTGCACATTCCTACGGTTAATATAAAATGCACTTATTATTTTCACAATATGAGACACCCCGGGGACCAAAGATTAAAAATGAATATCGTAAAGGATTATTATTTCTTATTACTTGTACCTATGGTATTAAGTTAAACATTTTCAACAGATACAAATATTTAAATAAAGATCCTTAATGTCCTGCATGCATGGACAGGATACTGCTTTAAATTTATAATTAGTGAAGTCATTCGTAATGTCTAAAGTGTACATATGTACTTAAGAACCAGGTACAGACAGATATTATAATCTGAGAGTGACTTACGTAACGTCTGCCAGAATTAATTTATTATTATGCAATTAAAATTGATATCACGCTTCCAATAACAAATTTTAAATTATGTACTTTATCCAGAAACAGTTTATGCAATGCTAATTATTTAACGTACAAATAGGGGTGCTCATTAAGGAAATTCTTAATGTCATCTTTCCGTTTTTAAATCAGGTAAATTATATCTATGATTGAAAAAAACGTCCATGACGTAAGTAAAAATTTAATCATCAAAAAACCAAAATTGGAAGTTAAAGTTAAAGCAAATACAAAATTTCATATTTGTTTTAATACCTAATCCACAAAATTCGGTTATACTATTCAAGTGTCATATTATGTTCATGCCTGCTCAGTGTTAATTAATTAAAGGGCAAAATCACTTACCAAAGATGTCTTATGTTAGCCATTGGACCTGAAATAGAATGAAATAAATGAAATTTAATTCTTTTGCAAGCAAACACAAGTTCTTACAAGTAAATGTTAAAAAAACTGAGTTTTGTAAACATTTTTTGTCATTCTGAATTTTTTGAATGAGAATGAGACCCCTACACAAAGTATTTTTATTTTGCTTAATATATAAATGTAATATTGGAAATATTTTGTTAGAAAGAAATGCTTTTATTAACGAAAAGTTATATAAAAGCAAAAAAAGAAACATAAATCACTTGTCAATTGTGATTCTTACAAAGAACAATAAATTACAAGAGTCAGAAAAAACAATAGCATCCATCAAGAAAAACCCGCCCCAATGCAACCCCTTTCTCAGAACTTCTCAATATAAATTTGGAATCTCTTTTAAGGGGCTGTTCATAAAATACGTCACGCTAAATTTAGCTTTTTTTGACCCCCTCCTCCCGGTTGTCATGCTGTGTCACACTTTCTGTAACCCCTCTGTAAATATTACGTCACAAAACTTAAACCCTCCCCTGAACATGTTAAATTTTGATTGATAATACACAAATTTTGATTTTATTTTCATAATAAAATTTGAATAAATTAATAAATATCTTTTGTAACGAACAAATAAATAATATTTCTATTTATCAGAAGTCCAAGGATCCTGTAAAATTTTTTGATGAACGGCGAACGTCATGTTGACCCCCTATCCCCCCTTGTCACACTCAGCACGACCCCTCCCCCTTGTATGCGAACGTATTTTATGAACGACCCCTAAGGATTTACAGCCCACAAGGCCTTCTCTTAAAACTCCCCATCTGTATCACTTCATTTTAACTGCTCCTTTCTTCCCAATATTTCCCTTAATACGCTCAGCCCATCTTCTTCCTTATTCAATAATTCCACACATTTTTCCATCGACCTTTTTCCCCTCATACCCCAATACATGCCCAAGGTATTCTACTTCTCTATCACACAACCTACATCTGCTGTCCTCCTCCTTACACCAAAATTTACACCCTCTGCATTCGTTCCCTGTTCTAAATCTATATAGCTAATACGGTTACCTACACTATAGTCCTCCCTCTTGCTAAATATATAAGCACCATGCACCCCTGCCAATCTCTCCACAAAAATTCCTTTAGCCCCGCCATATATACTAAGTCATCCCCCTTCGTTATTTTCTTTCATCTTATTCTCACCATTTCTCAAATGTTATCACCTTGTCTTCCCTCCTTCTCCATCTGCACCTGAATAATTTTTAATGTTCGAAGCGTTTTTTCTCTCTGTCATATCTGTTTTTCTCAACAAAATAGAATAACCTTTTTTCTCCAAATTTCCTTTCTTATATCCTCTTCCTCAAATATCCCTAATTTCTCCTCATATTTAACCACCCTTTTCAGCGCTTCCTCTCTCATTTTTTTCATTTCGTTTCATTTCTCGCTACATAATCCGGATTGCTTCTTTCTAGTTGCAATACCCACTGTCTGATTTCTTTCTTACCATCCCCCTCACACTTTCACACCATAAAATACTCTAAACAGCCTAAGCCTTCTTCTCCAAACATCCCTACATAGCTTTTGCCCTAATCTCCACAAACTCCACATCTTTCCCATATTAAAAAAAGCGCGTTATTACACTTCAGTAAGAAGTCACAAATGAATTGAATTGTACTAAAAGGTATGTATATTTAATTTTCTGAGTTGAAACAACAAGGTGCATTAAAAAAATTTAATTTTTATGTTCTTACAATCTCTGATTTAAAGATCATCTGGATTGTCCGACGTATACCTACGGTTTTTGAAACATTAATATTTTGGTTGTTACATTTCCTCGTTTTAGGTTTCTCAAAACACCAAAACCTGGAACACATTATTATTATAGTTAATGTTGACAGGTACAAAAAAGAGATTATTTTGCGTTATTAACCGTAAATCCTCCTTCCACGAAAGAATAAATATTATTATGTAAATTTGAAAAGTCTGCGTTATTAATTTTTTTACGAACGTAAACATTTCTGGTTTCCCTGCAGCATAATTTACAACTTTTTTTTAATATCCGCCTTTGATCTACATACATACGATATGTATGGAGGTACGTTGTACCTTGTGCACACTTAACGGCTTTCAATTTAGTTTCGAACAAACGCCGATGGTGCTCTATGTGAGGAAATCAAATGTATGTGTATGAAAAAAGAGGTCGACGCCATCATATGTTGAACCGGCGCGTAATTATAGCAGTACAAGTTCCTGTAGCATACGTATACCTACATATGCTCCTGCTACAATACTGGAAGATCTCGGATTTTTGACTCAAAAATGTACTAAATTAAAAATAAATAACGGAGCAATAAAGCTTCATGATTAATCTGACGTAAAGTTAGTTTAGGTGGAGGTTGATGAAGAGAAAGATGATTTTTAGTTATATTCTGCGTTTGAAGCTCCTCCAATTACATTAATATTTTAAAATGTGTACCTATACCTATACGTAGTATAATGCTTTTGAAAAATTTAAAATCTTGAGCAGCTTCTAAATCTGAATGAGCATTAAATTGTGTGTTATGGATTTGAATTCCTTGTGTAATTGGTTCTCTGAAAATAGTTCGATTTTTGGCTTGCCCACG
Organism: Agrilus mali; assembly: GCA_029378335.1. Classification (NCBI taxonomy): domain Eukaryota; kingdom Metazoa; phylum Arthropoda; class Insecta; order Coleoptera; family Buprestidae; genus Agrilus; species Agrilus mali. The sequence goes on along the minus strand of CM055657.1, from coordinate 28,066,270 downwards.
CAACTAATTTTAACCTTTCCGGTATGGTTTCAGTGGTTCATGAAATTAATTTAGTGATTTACACGAAACTGATACAAGCTGAATTGGCATTCGAACTCTCGAACATATGGCTAATAAGATAGTCGATAGCGAACGAACCTCTTTACCAATTTACATACCTCAGCTAGTGATAAATTTAATTCAGAATCAAAAAGGATCCATTAGATTTAAAGTGGACTTGGCTAAAATAACTTTTCAACACGTTTTCGTACGTACGTATATAGCAATACAGATATCGATGTAAATTATTATATTGGAACTTGGGAGTCTCTTATGATATTTTTTTGTTGTTTTAGCTCAGAAAATTGATATCTACTACTTACACACTTAATTAATTAATTATTTTTTAATTGCAGTAACTGGCCATTAATTAGTAAGAGACTGCATGGTAAATATGTTTGCCATTTTCTTAATTTAATTTAATTCGATACAGTTGGATTTTAAATTGAGAAAAGGTGCTAAAGATGTTTAAAAATGTGGGGATGAAAGAGAGCAACAATATTTAAAGATTCGGGGTAAAAAAGGGATAAAAAATTAATATTGTTTAAGGAGGAGTTAAATATAGTAGTCTTAAAAAATAAAGGGAGGGAAATAAGAGGAGGGCTTAGATCAAATTATTGTTGACATATAGGTAGTTGAAGATAAGGGATGTTTTAAACAAAAGGGATATTTAGGGACATATTCGGAGTACAAAAGTTAGTAAAGATGGACAAGGGAAGGCCTGCATTGGATTATAGTTCAGGAATATGTAAATATAAAGGCTGTTCTTAATAAAGAGATGGTTAGGGACATAATAGTAGCAGGAAAGTTAATTAGTAATGATGGACAAGGGAAGACCTTGATTATATTGTAAATATGAGGGATGTTCTCACTTCTTAATGAATAACATAGGAAAGACCATATGGGGTGCACCAATAATGCTTGGTTAGAAGATTGTGTTTTTGTTACTTATAGGATTTACAAAAATACGATTCAGGTAAAAGTTTCACCAAATTAATTCATTAAAATTCTTAAATTATTTTCGATGACACAGGGTGTATCGTTTTGCCTGGGCACTACCTACCTTCATTTTTTCAAATGAAACACCCTATATATTATTTTGTAGCGACCAGTGACACAGTACGTGTGCGCGATAACAATTTGTGGCATGTACTTGTTATCGCTGACATGCTTACGGCGTAAACACCGCACACGGTACTTTTCGTGTTATCAACTTACAAGATGTAAATCATTCTCCGGCGACAAGTAACAAGTTCAATTCTGGAATAATCGAGGACTTTCTAATTATTACTCATCATTAGGGAATAGTCAGGATTTCTTCGAGTTCTTGTCTAGAAAGTTCGAAAGGTGTATATATAGTGATCATCTTTGGACCGAGACACAGTTAGTTGAAGAAAGCATCAGTGCGCGAATTAAAACCGATAAAAGACAAAGTGATATAAATAAATTGTTATATAAATAAGTGAATTGTTGTGATATAAATGGTAGTTCTAAGTTAGTGTTTAAGTGTTATAAATAGTGTTAAATAAATAATTGTTTAAATAAATACTTTGACTAGAAAATTCGTTACAATTTCATTTTAGAATAAAAATACATAAAGGTCACTTTGATTACCATACCATTGGGTCTAAGTTGCACCATTTCGATGTTATTTAGCATTTTTGAAATAAGAAAGAATATTTACAGTGTCTCGAAGAAAAAAAAATAGAGAATGACAAAAAATAATTTGTGATCGATTAAACATCGATTAATCTATTAATTTATACAGTCCCAGAAGTTGATATGCATCTGACAATAAATTTTCTGGCAGTGTCAGTTTTATTACACCTGTTTTTTCTACAGTATAACAGCAAAAGCAGTGTATGTAGCTTTGACGTATCTTAAAATGTAAAGGGTAAAATATTTTCTGGTATGGTCTGGGAAAATATGTCAAATTTTTCAAAAATAATTCTGGAAAAGGAAAGAAAATTCTGTACAACAGATAATTCTGGAATATATGTATAGGAAAATGTTAGATAAATTCTGGAATGTTACAGAATGAAAAATATTTTGGAATTCAAGAATGTTTACGGTGTCTTAGAGAAAGAAAAAAGTAAATGACAAAAAATTATTTGTGGTCGATTAAAAATCGATTAATCGAATAATTTATGCAGTCCCAGTAGCAGACATGTATCTGACAATAAATTGTCAGTTTTTATTGAACCTGTTTTTTCTAAATCTCAGTAAAAACAGTAAAAGGCATGCATGTAGCTTGGACGTATCTTAAAATAAACACCTTGATCAGCTTTTATTCTTTTTATAAGCGGAACTAAGTTTTATGGCAGCAGCAGGCCGGTTCTATTTCTTTCAAAACAGAAAATTTTATTTTACGACACTTTGAGAGCTTCGAAATATAATTAACAGCCAAGCAGTTTAAAAGTCGTAAAAGATCCTGGTGTTGTGTTATATTTTTAGTTTTCGAATAAACTGCTTAATTCCTTATACCTATTATAGTTTTTACGTAAGCTTAGTTCCAGATAAAAACGATATTAGAACAGACGCAACATTTATTTCTGGTTGTAATGTGGGTTGCCTAACAATTTTGTTTGTCCCTCTTTTAGGGCCTTATTTCTCGCCAAAAAAAAACTAAAATAATATTCAAATCTATATCGTAATTGTTGAAGCATAAAACGGAATAATTAAAAAAATAATTTTATTAGTTTTTATAGGGACAATCCTAAACCCTGTGAAAACTACCTTTGTAACTGTTGCGTTTATAGGGCTGCATAACTCTAATTCTAATTGTAACGTAAGACAATAATAAAAGTTAATTTTGAATTAAATTGAACGAAATGGTGTTTGAAATCTGTAAATGATCCTGTCTTGTGTACATCAATTCAGCAACCAGTTAGTTTATACGGTTTTAACTACATGTGTAAACTGCCCGATTCATTTACAGATCGTGTCGGGGAACAATAAAAAAAGGTGAGTTATGCGGTTTACATTATTGGCAAAGGTTTATTTTATTTTTCGCAGTTAATGTTTCTTTTTTACACTTTCGAGTTAACAAAGCAACTGTCGATCTCTATTGGCAGCATTGTTTCATCTGTAATTTACACAGAAACGCGTGCTGATGCCAATAAAATTTATTTGCGAATGAAAAAACCTTGTTGCTGCTTTAAATAGCCCCGGGTCTGTCTGCCATGTATGATACAAGGTGCTCCTTGTTTTCGACATCGCAATATAATACGTTTTATTTCAACCATAAACTTGTCTTTCATCTCTTATGAGGGGAGAGAAACTAAAAGCAACCAGGAGGGTTTTTAGACTGACAATGAAACCCACGTCAGAAGTAAAACAATTTCTTTAGACAGTTTATGGCGGAGCTACTATGGGAGTTGATGATTGTTAATTTAATGGTGTGGTACCACACCTTATAGGTATATACATATTTTGTAAGTTCACCCACTTAGTTATCGATGCAATGAGCAGAGTAAAAGTACTGTTATGGTCTTCAAAAAAACACTTAAAAGGTATACCGCGTTGTTCGTAGGTAAATTAGAACCAGCTGAAAATATTTCACGTCGTACCTGATGGAATACTAAATTAATGGTACGTGAAGTAAGGTGTTGTTTAAAGTTTGAAGTTTCAAGTGACCGCCCGAAAAAGACGTGATAGTTTAGGAAAAATTATTGTGTTATTGTGAATAATTCGTACCAATTGTTGAATTGAGCTTCTTCGACACTTTATGGACGTAATGGACTTCAAAAATTTGGGTAACATTAAAAATTTCTTTGGAATGATACGGGATTTTGCGAAATGTAACAACTATGGTTTAGGAAATCTTTAAAATAAATGTTGATTGTTAGTTTGTGTAGTAGCAGAAGGAGTTCCAGACTCAAAAATTCCCCAATATAAATCAGTTTGTTGAAAATGTAACAAATATTGATATCCCTACTAAAATATACCTACTTAAAATGTTTAGGAAATATTCGTAAACAGAGGCGTATCTAGGATTAGAAAAAAGGGTTCTCAAAAATTACTCCGTAATATCTAGGGAAATTTTGAAGTGGTAAGGGACGGAAAATATTCTGGAAAATTTAGGCAAAAGTTATCGTCTTTATCAAGAATTACTTTGAAAAAGTTACGAAAATTCTAAACAAAAACTTTGGGTTAGTAAGAGACGAAAATTATTTTACAATGATCATGAAAAATGGATCGCATTTCTTAGCAATAATTCTAAAAAAATTAGGCATATGGTAGGCAAAATAAATGGAAGTGTAAAGGATAGAACATTTTCTGGAATGATCAGGGAAAACTCTGTAAAAAATAATACTGGAAAGGTAGGGAAAATTCTGTACAAGAGAAAATTGAATTAGTAAGAGATGAAAAATATTCTGAAATGGTCAGAAAAAAATAATTGTTTTGTAAGAAAATTATTCTGGAACATCTAGGAAAATGTTAAATAAATTTTAGAATAGTAAGGGACGAAGAGTATTCTGGAAAGTCAGGGAAAAATTATAATTTTGAAATAGTGAGGGACAAAAAGTATTCTAGAATAACCAGGGAAAAATGATTATCGTGCTCAAAAATAATTTTGAGTGTTAGAAAATGTTTAGGAAATATTTATAGACAGGGGCAGATCTACAATTTATAAAAAAGGGTGAGATTCTCAAAAATTGGCGAAATTTTTTAAACTACAAAGTTACGTACATATAGCTACGCCTAGCAATATTGTTAATGTAAATTAAAAATTTTAGACTATTGAGTGTGGAAGTTCCTAAGCGTTGAAACTGAAAATAATTTTTTCTCAAATTTTCAATTTTAATTTCTCCGATCCCGTTGGCAGTTCTAAACCCTAAAACCTTCCTATCAATGAAGGTACTTGTTATGTTATGTTTAAAATAAATACGAAAAGGACCATCTAGTTTGGTTTTTAGTGCAGCTATTGAACAAAATCTAGGATACGTATCGCCATTTTCACAAAAAAGTCAAATGCTCATACTTTTTTCTGGATGAGATAGAACCCCCTTCTTTAAAGGTTTTATTATCGATAAATAATAATTTTTAGGGCGGCTATTTGAGACGGATACACCCTGTATACAGGGTTTTTCAAGTTGATGGGCTATTAGAAGTATATGAATTAGTAGAAGGAATTCAATTCTGAAACTTGGGCTCATTTGGTTATTGTTTATGCCGCTTCTTTTAAAAATATTTTCAAGTTCGATTTACATCCGGTTATACCGGAAGTCGATACCAACTTTGTTATTTTAAATGGAATGGTATATTTTTTACGCTGAATTCGAATAAAACGTGTAATTCTAAGGTAAGTTTGATAACCAACTTGTACACCTATGACGATCGGTTTCTGAGTTAATTTAATTTTATAGAAAAAAAATCGCTACCGCAACCCAAATTATAAAAAATCATAACTTCCACAAAATACGACTTAGAGTGTTGAAATTTTTACTAGCAATAGCTGAATATTAGTGCTAACGCCTTGACAAAATTGAATTAAATAATTTATACAGGGCGTTCAAAATAAAATTCTAAAATTGGAAAACTTCAAACACGAATTACTTCGTTTTTTCAAATTGCACCTACTATTTTTTACTTTTTCAATCGATTCCTTTTTTTATCCTCTTTCGATCTATATGGATACTTCCTATTTTATTTAAAAATTTTGGAATAATTTTGAATTATTACATAAAATAGGAAGTATCCATATAGATCGAAAGAGGATAAAAAAAGTAATCGATTGAAAAAATAAAAAATAGTAGGTGCCATTTGAAAAAACGAAGTAATTCGTGTTTGAAGTTTTTCAATTTTAGAATTTCATTTTGAACGCCCTGTATAAATTATTTAATTCAATTTTGTCAAGGCGTTAGCACTAATATTCAGCTATTACTAGTAAAAATTTCAACACTCTAAGTCGTATTTTGTGGAAGTTATGATGTCTTAGAATTTGGGTTGCGGTAGCGATTTTTTTTCTATAAATTAAATTAACTCAGAAACCGATCGTCATAGGTGTACAATTTGGTTATCAAACTTACCTTAGAATTACACGTTTTATTCGAATTCAGCGTAAAAAATATACCATTCCATTTAAAATAACAAAGTTGGTATCGACTTCCGGTATAACCGGATGTAAATCGAACTTGAAAATATTTTTAAAAGAAGCGGCATAAACAATAACCAAATGAGCCCAAGTTTCAGAATTGAATTCCTTCTACTAATTCATATACTTCTTATAGCCCATCAACTTGAAAAACCCTGTATATACAGTGGTGGCACATGGAAGTTGTTAATCTAAAAGAGGGCTGTATTCACCCCTATCTTAATTTTGAAAGATTCTTGTCAAAAGTTTTTTGTTGTTGTTGTTGTTGTTGGCAGGGCTTTAAGGATAAAGTTTCCACCATTACAACATAATTTGTGATAATTATGTTATAATTTCGAAGTTCGAAAATTTGAAAATTGCTAAAAGGGAATTTTTTGGTTGCAGATGTTGAGGAGTTATCTATGAAATTAAGTCTGATGTCTGCTACACCGAGCGAAAAGGGCGATTCTTTGGATTCAAATTTGGGCCAAATTCACGAAGGAAATTATTTAAAAAGTCGATGTGTCTACTTGGAACAGCTTCTTAATGGTAAGAGAGACTAAATTAATAGATACAAATTTTATTTTATGAAATCCTCAAATGAATTTTAAAAGATTAAGGTAAGTATTAAAAAGTAAATAAAGTGTTAAAACTTAAGTACAGTAATAACAGAAACGAATCAAAGAATTTTAATGCATTAAGGAGCACTTCCAAGAGGCAATAAAACAACATTTTACTTAAAAGCAAAATCATCATCTATGCATACTTAGTTAGCTTTAGCTCTTTTGCTTTCTGACTGCAGTAAATTCAATTTCGTTTTAAAATCTTCGAGATATGCGTTTGAAAGCGTACGAAAATGTTACTACGGTATCGTAACTTTAAAATGCCGCTCGCTCTTTTGTAGGGTATTTATAAATATCATATTTTGATTTTTCGTCTCTTCGAACCGCTGCCAAGAAATGCTCGCGGTCAAAATTTTTAAAATAAGTCCAAAGCCAAAATGTTAAACTGATACACTTCAAGAATTCATGTAATATATTTTACTTGAACCACATTAAAAATAAATATGCTTCAAAACACAATTTTTCAAGTGTTTGATTTTACCTTTTTGTTTTGAAGTTTATTGAACATGTTTCACAACGAAATTACAGCCCAATGGTTAAACTATAATAAATATGCGTCTAATAGATATTATACATATGTAATTATGTAGGTAACTTAAGAAACTTACTTAAATATTTACGGTCTTAGGGTTTTCTAATTATATGTAAATCAATTAAACGAAAAACGTTGAGAACCAAAACTATTCAAGATAGACAAACAAATACGTAGACAGACATTTACACAAACTACACTACAACTACAAAGAAAACGAGTGCTGTTTTCGTTTAAAGAGCAGTAGAATTCAAATGCGATTTCCAACTACATAATGTTTTTTTTTGTTTGCCACCTTCTTCTTGGAAAAGACGTTTTGGAAAAGAAAAATCAATAAACTCTGTAGCATAATGATCCATCATGAATAACATTATTATGGATTAAAAAGCTTCGTAATTTTATACATACATAAACTTTCATGGTAAATTGGTTGTTTAATGAGGGATAAAAGTAGAAAGATCAACCTATTTGCAATTTTTAGGGTTCCGCACCTCAAAAGGAAAAAGCGGAACCCTTCTAGGATCACTTCGTTGTCCGTCCGTCCGTCCGTCTATCAAGCTAAAATTTATACCAAATACTCAGGTCTATTGTCCCTTGGAGCTGTGAAAAAATCAAACTTCTAAGCCAACGCAATCAAAAGATACAGCCGTTTATGCCGCAAATTTCCGAAAATTTTCGAATCAAAACCTACAGGGTACTTCCCGTAAACTCAGAATCTTGAAATTTGGTACGAAGCAACGTTTTATAGCACAGATAAAGGAAACATTGCGAAAATCGTAAATTTTTAGTTACATCATATAATAAAAATATTTTTATTAATTTTAAAGTTACTACCACTTTCCTCATGAACGCGTAGAGGTATTAAATTGAAATTCATATCAAATACTCAGGTCTATAATACCTTTAAGCTGTAACAAAATCAAACTTCTATGTCAACGCAATCAAAAGAAACAGCAATTTAAGCCGCATATTTTCAAACTCGCAACTACTCGCAAGGGAATCAAAACCTAAAGGGTACTTCCAGTCGATTTAGAATCTTGAAATTTGGCATGAAGCAATGTTTTATAGCACATATAAAGGAAAAATTCCGAAAACCTTACATTTTTAGTTACATCACATATTTACATGTTTGTACGGAACCCTCGGTGCGCGAGTTCGACTCGCACTTGGCCGGTATTTTTTATTGAATTGTTTGTTTTGAAGGCGAATGTATGAAAAACAAAAAAAAATATCTAATACAGTCGAATTTTGATGACTCGAATCACAATGTGATGCAAAAAAATTTCGAATTATGGAGACTTTGAGTTATTGAATAATAACACCTACATATACATACCTTATGTATGTGCATATTTTTTGTAATGAGCATTTGTGTGTATTAATGTATTAAATATAAAAGTAGCTAATCTTTTTTTTCAGTGATCTTTTTTTTAAGATTCAATTTTTGGTCAAAATACAAAGTTTTGATAATAAATTATCGTAGAAACTGAACTGCCTCACTGCTTAATCGCATAGTACCTGCTGTTATTAAAAAGAGACGTTAAAATCGTACGTTATTAAGGTATTCTCCCAGAAAATTCGACTTATCGAAGGTGTTATCACAATATGCGAGTAATAGAGGTAAAAAATAAGCAAAATTTACAAGTTAGTATTTCTCATAATTGATGCTATAGTCAACTAATTTAGTTTCAGTTTCTTAAACTGTTTGATTTTCATGTAAATACAAAAATAATAAATTAAGAAGTTGATTTGATGTTAAGGCTTATTTTTTTTTTAGAATTCGAAGTCATAAAAATATTAGATATCTTACATTTAGACACTTCTACTATTTTATTTATTTATTTATTTATTTATTTTTCATAAACCCGCTGTTGTAAAATGAAACATTTTGAAGATACAGTGCATTTCGTTTATAACGACGATGAAAGGACAATTAAATTCCGTCGCTATATCCGGAAACTGCTATTCATCATATCCTTAAAGTTATCATTTTCACAAGAAAAGAACTTTAAATAGAGCCACAATCTGGATTTGTACAGAATCAAATAATAGATACTACAAACTTAAATTAACTCTCCAAAATAATCACATAATGTAAAAATTGTGCAGCATTTTGGATTTTGTTTTACAACTGTTTAATGTAGAAGACAATGCTTTCCATTATCCCAAGATCAAAACAAAACAATGTTTGAAATCTATGAACGAGATTTTCTAAAAACAAACAGGAAGTTCTAGCATATTATCAGACACATCAAAACCCTTATAAGTGCGGATTTTTACTAAATAACAAAAAAAATAGTTAACAAAAGTTCCTTTCCAGGAATAAAAATGTATAGAGAAATAAATCGACCCTGTAATAAATTGTGATTAAATTCATTTAAGGGTGAAGTACTTTCTACCCTTGATGTAACTCGGTAAATTTGATAAATACGTTTAACCTAATTATCTCTTAAGAAAGTCTACATATCAAATTTTATTCAAATCGCACTAACCATTAGCGAGTTATTCCATAAACTTTTGTCGGAAAATTGTCGTTAGAGGATTGTTTTTTTCTATAAAAATGTTACAGATATGATTTTTTTATAAGGGACAAAAAATGAAGCTGTGATATGTACCTTTCTAAAACCAAATCAAAATAGTTCTTAACAATTCTATATAAAGGTGGGGGTAGTTTTTACCCATGTCGTTCTATATATTAAAAAAATTGATAATGCACTTCAGAAATTACTATTTTCATAAACATTACCAAATTTTAATGAATATCTACTAAACTTTTAAAGTAATTGAAGAAAAATGAGATTTTAAGTTGCTTTGAGCGCCAGAAAAACAAGTAGGTACAGTATATTTCGTTTATAACGACGATGAAAGGACCATTAAGTTCCGTCGCTATATCCGGAAGTCGAAAGAATGAAAGAAGAAAAATAGCCAGTAACTGATTCTTAGATTTAACTTTATCAACCTTAACATTTATAAACAATTACTAAGTACAATTGCTGACTATCTGTGAATGTAAAGAAAAGATAAAAAAGTTTTGTGTTTAGACTCGGTCGCAATATCAGTCAGTATGAGATTTCTAGCATCTTGTAATTAATAGTTCATTACAGCCAAATTTTCTTCTTAAATTCAAGGGACTTATATGTTATGTCGTTATAACCAAAATGTCGTTACAACCGAATAATATAATAATAAAATAATACATAAAAAATAATTAAATCAATTATTATTAATATTATCTTCGAGTTGTCAAGATATGCTAGAGTTCCAGTTATCAAGTAAAAATTGCACGTTTTTCTCATATTCCATTCTATTGCCAACCAATTTAGTTCCACTTATCAAAAAAACGTTTAAAAAACTCGATATTTCGATTTTTATAGCCTAAAATAATCTCCCATCTCTTCTTAATTTGGTAAATATAGTTTAAATTTTTTATACAAAATTATTTATATAACTCCCATGTAATATGAAACATTTTGAGATCATAACATGAAGATACATCTATATTTCGAGTTTTTTATTATTAAATGATACAGAAAAAATAATAATCAATTTACAGAAATATCAATGAAAATCTGTTTTTTATTAAACTCATTATCATAAATTATCTATTAGAATTAACTTCTGTCTCGAATCTCGATAAGTCGAACTAAATTGATTGGCGATAGCATCAACTATGAGTAAGAAACTCTCGAACTTCTATTAAATACTTGAATATCTTAACTCGAAGATAATATTTGGCGCCAACTTCGATAAGTCGAATTTTCTAGGGAAATCCCTTAATTATGTACGATTTTAACGTCTCTTTTTTATGCAATTAAGCAGTGAGGTAGTTCAGTTTTTACGATTATTTGTCATCAAAAGTGTTCAAGTACCTATTTAATAACTCTCAATAAGTTTAGATACCCCGAAGTTCTTTTGCGTCACTTGGTGATTCGAGTTATCAAACTTCGACTGTAGGTATTTAGTTTCTGCGAACAATTTTAATTTCCAAGCGAATTAGTACCGTTTCCTATTTTACTAGAGGAGTTATTTTGGTCCCTTTATTTCAAATAAATGAACCAATTTCGCATATAGATTTTGTAGTACCTATACCTACAGAAGACCTACTTCCTCATGTGTTACTTGCCGGGTTATAAACCCCAGAAAATATTAAAATAGCAGCAAATAAACTCATCTCATCACCCATCTCGTTATAATCGAACCCTGACGGGAAGTTCCATAAAAAAGAAGAGTGAAAGACACATACACACACATGCAACCTTTATAATACATATAGATAGGTACTGAAGATGCTGCTCCACTACCATAATAATACTATCGTGTGTGCATGTTTGTATATGGATGTTATTTTCGTTTGACTGATGGTAGATGTTTCCTGTTTCAGTACGGAAGGACACCAAGATCATCTCAGACAAGAAGGGAAACGTGTACATCGAGGAGGCTAATCCTAGCGGAAAGACATAGGGCGGAAGTGGTCGAGAAACAACCCCCAGCACATACATATTATAGTAAACGTGTCGTTATCGAAGGCAGTTTTTTTATTTCGACTGTTGGATTTTTACAGGGACCTGATGAATTATCACGAACGGTGATAGAAACAATGCATGAGATGGAAATATATCTGAGTCATTTAAACGTTACATCACAAATTATTCGATTTGGTTTTGATTGAACAGCCACTGGACAGGGGCAAATTGTTGAAGGGTGCCTATAAAGTGTGCCTGGATTTCAAATTCTCTCTGACAGTTTCCACCCCTTACAAATTTATTAAAAATACCTTTTCGTAACGTTTGAATGACTTTTTTGAGAGTAACACTTTTTTTATGAAGATAAAAAAATTAAAGTTACTCAGGAAGCAATTTTCTCAGTCACTGTTCACTTTTATGAGACAGTCTAATTTTCTAACAACAACTAACGTATTCTTTTGCACGAAATTCACAAAATGTTGTTGTACCTCCAACGCTAAAGCTTTGTGTATGTATGTATGTATGTAAGTATATTGTAATTAGGTAAGTTGCCAACATTGTTGTTGTTGGTTTTGTAAGTATGTCGAATGCTACGCGAAAGTTTTTGTAAATATATATAAATTGACACCTGGTAATATTGCAAGTACAATTACTATGTTAATATTGTTGTAATTATAATATAAATTAAATTATTACCACACATCTTGTGTCATTAAAACGCCCAAAACTAACTAAAGAATCCTTTTTTATCCTAGACAATTATTTTAATTCTTACGGCCATGAAAGGTAAGTGATAGTTTCAAATCCTTTTTAAAATCGTACTGGCAGTATACAAAGTAAAAGGATTTGCCAGGAAGCACGTTTTATCAATTTAGTTTACAGGATTTTTCACTTTGTGTTTAAGAATCGGTGAGTACTGTACGTGAGAGGTCAAATTTCAATATTTGTTTTTTTTTTAAGGGGCCAACCTGAAATTGGTTCTCATTAAAAGTATTTTAATTAAAATACTTAATTAGGGAAGCGATTATTACTTTCATTTGTGAAAAATTCCGTTACATAGTATATTACAGTACAGGACAGGACTGACTACCATACATCAGGGAAATCCCCGACAAAAAAATTTAACAGTAACCTGATTCAAGAATATAAAAAGCGTCAAAACAATATTTTATACAGTTCTTAGACAATTATTGTAAAAAATTATCTTCTCAAAAGTTTGTAGGTGTAACAAAGGGCTTTTAATAAATTATAAATCTAGTGAAGACAACTATGTAAGTATCATAATATAAATTAAATTATTACCACTCAACTTGTGTCATTAAAACGCCCAAAACTAACTAAAGAATCCTTTTTTATCCTAGACAATTATTTTAATTTTTATGGCAATGAAAGGTAACTGATAGTTTCAAATCCTTTTTAAAATCGTACTGGCAGTATACAAAGTAAAAGGATTTGCCAGGAAACACGTTTTATCAATTTAGTTTACAGGATTTTTCACTTTGTGTTTAAGAATCGGTGAGTACTGTACGTGAGGGGTCAAATTTCAATATTTGTTTTTTTTAAGGGGCCAACCTGAAATGTGGTTCTCATCAAAAGTATTTCAATTAAAATACTTAATAAAGGAAAGCGATTATTACTTTCATTTGTGAAAAACTCAGTTGCATAGTACAGTACAGGACAGGACTGACTACATCAGGGAAATCCCCGACAGGAATATTTAACAGTAACCTAATTCAAGAACAGAAAAAGCATCAAAATAAATTTTTTAGTTTGTAAAAAATTTGTAGGTGTAACAAAGAGCTTTTAATAAATTAGAAATGTAGTGTGGAGACAACTAACTATGTAATCATCATAGTTCATAAAAATGACACATTTAAAGTCCGAAGTAGCCATAAAGTGAGGTACATAAATCAGTTTCTGGTTTCTGTTAACGAAGTCTTTTACTTTTGATGTTTTAACGTGTACACTTCCGCAAAGAGTGGGTGTCTCGCTTGCAAGCAGCCAAAAAATTAAATATTTAATTTTGAACATTTTGTAAACATGCGAGGAGTTCATTGGCACACCGAAGAAAAATGCTAAAACGACCAATTTAAAACATGGTGGTCTCAATGTAAAATGCAGGAAATGTGCGAATGTCTCATCCTATAAATCATTAAGCAACACTTAAATAATTGTGAATATTAAAATTTGTAGAGGATTTGTAATAGTAGATTCTTTTAGCAGTACCTAGCAGTGGGATGTCATAATTGAGGCATGTTATTGTTGTCTCTTAAAATAAATTTTACACTCGTAAAAAATTTACAATAAAAACAGAAACTCGAGCCAAACGCGAAGTTTTTCTTGTCAGTGTAACGATAGTTCATCAAGAAATAAATTATTTTTGGAATCAACGTTGACAGCAACAATATAATCAGCCAATAAATAAAAAATGTAGGTACATGGTATTTTATTTTTATTTTTTTACAGATTACTGATGTCGTAGTTTATTTATGACTGACCTAACTAAATATTGCAAAATTTCTAAAATACGAAAATAGGTCACAGGGCCCTGTAGAAAAATATTTTGAAATAAAAAACATGAGGCTAAGATATTACAATTCTTGGATATTTAATTATAATATACATAATACAGTTAAACCTCGATAACTCGAATTTCGAAATTTTTTATTTTCGAAACAAACAAGAAAAAAGAATGAAAATAGTAGAAGTATTTAAATGTAAGATTTCTGATATTTTTATGACTAATTTAATTTATTATTAATAATTTTTCGAGTAATATTTAGCATAATTTAGAATTTAATTAGATTAAAACAGTTTGGATGCGTTTCGACGTGTGCTCAAATTACAACATGTCAAGGGGGATTTATTAACTCGAAGAGTGTGCATAGGCTGCAACTTTGCCAGCAAGTCGCGAATGGTGAACCGGAATATGAATGAATCTGCGAATAGCTCTAACAAATTAAGACAAGTGTGGGCAGAAATGCAATTTAAGTTCAACCCATCCAAAAATAGGATGCACTTGAAACAGCGAGTGAGTATATAAGAGAGAAAAAAAAAAGGAATTCAAGACGACCCAACAGACTCTAAGGCGAGACAAATAATTTTAATCGGATGCTGTGTTCAGGGCCGGCCTTGGTAAAACAACAAGAACATAAAATTAAAATAAAGATATTTTATTATAATGTGGCTGTTGTTTTTCTCTGTCCAATAAATTTTATTTGTAAAAGATAGGTACTAGGCATTAACGGGCAAAGCCGGAGAATAGGGTGGAAATATATATTTGGAAGGCTATAATCTTAATGGTCTTATTGTATGCTCTTTAAAAAAATCCGGATATTAAAAATACGTCTACACTTACCTACCCTTGAAAAAAAAAAGAAAGGAAGTAATTTCTTTTAAGGGCGGAAATGTATGTCAGTTCTAATTAGGTTTACAACTAAGATCAACAACGTACCTATGAGGTTCAAAAATATAAAAGTGTAAAATCCCAAATTACAAACTTTGTTGACGAAAGAAATGCTACACCTGGAAGCTAAGGTAATTTGCCTGTTGAAACTATATGATTTTAATGTCAATATTTTTGTTGGCTTCACATTCAAGAACGAAAACAAACTCACTGAATTTATATCCTTGTAAATTTCAGTAAGTTAATATACAAAAGATGGAAGTTTTGGGAAAATTTGCGCGCTAATTTGGCGGCGCTTTTAATAAATTAAAAAATAAAAAATAAACTGTTATTATTTTTATGTTTTTCTTATGCGAAATTTGCTTTAAATATTTACGAATTTTCTTCTCTAAAACTAAAATCCTAGTTTTACATTACGCCGAAATTATGTAAACAATTTATAGTCAAATATTTTTTTTGCGGATTTTCTTAGACAAAATAAAAAAAATAATTACCAAAAAGTCTTTATTAAGAATTTAAAAAAAGAGACCCAAGTAGAAAAACGTGTACCTATTTAATTAATTTATAATTAAACATTATAGATGTTTGGTTAGGCAACACACATTACACTGCTCTATTTCAAACACCTGTTGTTTACATAAATAGGGGTATTGTTTGTAAATAATTTACGTTTTAATAATAAGCTTTTATCAAAGGATGTTTCTACAGATAATAATTTTATTCTTTTTTTATATATGTATTTGAACCGATAATTTATTAATGTCATCTAAAATTAACTTAAAAGGTTGTGATAAAATTAATTTCATATCCAAGAGGGTCTAATTGCAGAGTATTATATTATTAAAACAAAAAGTTATTAAAATTCTTAATTAATTCATACTGTTTTAGTATACTCTTTAAAATATATGTACCTAAATTGTATATTGCAATTATTTTAGTTTGCCTGTTTTAATTATAGTGATATATAATGATATGTAATTGTATATTTTCATTTCTTATTGCGAAAATTAATTTGTAATATAAGAATGTTATAAAAAGAGGACAGATAGTGTGCTACATAAAGATGTGCTACCAGTATGTTGAAATTGGTCAAGAAAGTCCTGTTAACTGTAAATACCCGTCCCAATCTCTATCTAGTCTTCCATACATTCCCACTTTTACAATCTACAGCCTACAGCAGGTCAAACCTGGATCTGGACAAGTTGGTGAGAAGTGGCAAAAGACCACAGGTGTTATTTTGATATTGTAAATGTAAGTAATCAATCCCTTATTTTGGGCTTTAAAATACAACATCGCCGAAAATATTATCAATAATAAACGGATGTAAAATAGTGTAAAGGTTATGTGTGTGTCCGCAGTTTTATTCAGTGCGTGAACCAACATTTTATGGGACAATGTGCCAATACCCTCCATTTTAACGTCTGTATACTATTTGGCTAGATATTTATGGCAGGGGATGATTTTATTGGGAGATATTGATTTAATTGCATTTTAAATTAGGCATTTTGGTGTCATTTACCTGTGTATATGTATTTAACGTGGTTGTGATGTAATAGACAACACCATGTATTTCGAAAGTACGGTATTTCAAAAATAGGTCGAATTTTGAGAATGTGGAGTAAACACTTATAATGTCGTACCTTTTTAAGTAAAACGAACACTCACCTCATTCTAAACTATTATCATTACATGGAACTGAAGCATTTCTTTTACTGTTGGATTTATACTTATTTTTTTTATACCTGTTTAATTTCCCCGAAATGTATTTACTTACCAATTTAATTACAAATAAATGCAGTCAACCCTACAGAGATGACTACTTTTATTTGATATTAGGACTGGTACAAAAAAATAATTTTAATATTTATATTTATTATCGCTATTAAACTATTATATCGTTATATATATATATATATATATATATATATATATATATATATATATAGGTATACCCTTTTTTTAAAAATATCAAACAATAAACATCCTTAATACATTTTATAATGTATGAGTAATTTAATTTTTCTCTGGCAAATATGTCAACTTGAATAAATATATTGAACATTAAAAGTTTAATAGATATGCAATGCATAGTGTTATATTACAAAAATATAAACATTGGAATGTATATGTATCTTTTGATAATTGAAATTTAATATTATTGCATTTAAATAGATAACAATATCATTTGAATTGGAATACAGTTGATAATTTGTTCCAGAAATTTTAATGGAACGAAAGACAGTAGAAAACAATTTTAAAATAAGTTGATTATGGCTAATGCAACCATTGAAAATGAGGCAGATTCAGGAATCTCAGCTACACCGACGTCTGCTGCTTCTCAACAGGAAGAAGACTCAGAAGCAAACGATGCAGAAAAAGTGACAGGTTCAAATTTAAACTATGATTCGAGTGATGCAAATTTTAAGTTTAAAAATTGTGATTTTGAGACTGCAATCAAAACTTCTTTGACAGCCCACACGAATAAATCCCACAAGAAAGAAGCAGGAGGAGGAAACGAGGTGAAAATGGAGACCGAAAATAACAACCCTCCACCTGACAGGGTGCTGAGAAAAATGTTTGAGTGTGATGTTTGCAACATGAAATTCTCAAATGGGGCTAACATGCGAAGACACAAGATGAGGCATACTGGCGTGAAACCCTACGAATGTCGTGTCTGTCAGAAGAGATTCTTTAGGAAAGATCATCTGGCTGAACACTTTACAACACATACGAAAACGTTACCATATCATTGTCCTATCTGTGACCGGGGCTTCCAACGACAAATCGCAATGCGAGCTCATTTTCAAAACGAACATGTAGGTCAGCATGATCTTATTAAGTCTTGCCCTGTGTGTAGCTTCAGAGCATGCAGTATGAAAAGCTTGCGGATGCATTTTCTTAACAGGTATTCACATTTTGTTTTTTAGTACAACTTAGGTTTTATTAAATTTGAAGAAAAAAGAGAATTCAAGCTTCAAAAAATATACAACCAAGAAAATGGAAACGCTGATTTAAATAATGAACATCCTCACGCAGATTTTTGTATAAACAAGGTTTAACTAACTGTAAGGTTTTTATTATAGTAGTACCTAATCAAAAATTGAAAACAAAGTAACCAATCAAAATGTTATTTTGATAGATAGTGAAATATTTTGCTGAGGTTTTTTGCTTCCCTCATCTCATCCTGTAGTCCTTAAACTCACCGAAAAAATTAAAACCTAAGCCTACAAAAAACTCCTAAAACCACTTCACTATGAAACAATAACTACAAAAGCCTTAACTAAACCATCAAGAAATGTTTCTTTTTTGCATGAGTTTTTCTTTCTATTTGTTGTTTGATTTGTTATTAGTATTGGTTTTGATGTTTTTATAATCAAGTTAAGTGTCATTGTTGGAAGTTAATATAAATTTTAAGGCACGGTATCGACTTGGACAACCCCGGACCGGCAGGATCTTCTGCATCGTTGTTGGTTTCCGCAGCCCAGCAAGGTTATTCTATCGATGGTAGCACTCTAACGTCTTTGGGAAACCTCTCTAGCGGTTTGTCTGTTAGTGTTGCTAATTATAGTGATTCTGGTGATTCCACGGGCGCCCGTAGTACTGATAACGCGACACCCCCTATGCATTTTTTGACCCCCCATGTGGAAATTTCGATGACCGACGCTCCTGCACACGTTTTTTCACCAACCTTGGTAACTAACAATTTCATTGGGTAATTTATATGTTTTCAATAAAGTTTTGTTTATAATAGAGTGAAAATCAACATTCCAATTCTCAACCTGGCCAAAGTACCGAATCTGGACAACATATGAACGGCGACTGTCCTGCTTCTCCCCAATCGGCCGATTCTAATTCAAATGCTCCATCGAGCAGTCACATGCAATCAAGTTCCCTGAGAATCGATCAAGAGACCAGCATAACTCCTTCTATTTCACTTATTCCTATTAAACAGGAGCCAAACGAAGAAACCTATGACATTGGCAAAAGAAATGATAATGCCAATTCAACTTCTTCAGGAGCTGTTACCATGCAATCAGCCACTTCTACCAGTCTTAGTTCGTTAATCAAAGTTTCACCCCTGAAAAGTTTGCTCAGGGAAGACTTGAAAAGGAAAATTGTTAGTAGAAGTGGTTCTAGGGGAAGATCACCCAATCCAAACTCAGAAAATTCGTCCAATGATCCTGGCACGACCACCAATGGGACCATAACGTCAACCGGTCCTGAACAACCTTCAGATTCGTCCATGTGGAGGATTAATGGTAAAAGATCATTGTCAAATTTGCAGTGTGTGTTCTGCGGTATAGGATTCCCCGACCAGACGTTGTATTTCCTGCATAAGGGTTGTCATTCAGATGCCAACCCTTGGAAGTGCAATATTTGCGGGGAACAATGCTGCAATGTGTACGAATTTAATTCGCACCTGTTGAGCAAGAGTCACCAATAGCAATTAAATTTTTCAAGAAGAAGAAGAAGAAAATGAAAAATTAAAAAAAAAATGAGACGGTTCAGTACAATTCTCGAAAATGTTATTTTTGGATAGTAGTTCAGTTCAAATGGAGGCAATGGGCAGTATATTTAGTTTGATTTACTTACATTTTAAAGTTACAATTTTACACTTGCTAAAAAGTGTTTTATTGTAATTGACCTTATTTTTAAACTCGATCGAAAAAAATAATTGATATATTTTCATATAAATTTATCGACGAACTTAAGCAATAACTAAAAATGAATATCTTATAATATCACTGGTTAATGTTATATTTAAATTTTAAGATAAAGATAGATATTTTAGGTTGCGTGAGCATTTATATTATAAAAAACATAATCGTACTACTTTCTTTCTAAAATGTGATTAATACATTCCAAAATATTCATTTTAACATAAAGCAAAAAAGGTTTTTAATTTCTTTTTGAATATTGATTTTTTATTAACGTAAGAGAACCGATATTAATTGCTCATGTATGGATATCTGATATTAGAAAAAATCTTCCGATACTTCCAGTGGGCAACTGTGCCTTTACTGATTTTTGAAAATGTGTACAAGTGCCTAGACCAGAAATGTTATTATACAACTATATAGATGAATATACCATGTTGTGCTAAAACTATTCCGTCCAATTTCAATTGTTAGAAGTTTTATTTTGTTAAATGAAAGTTTGTATACAATCTATTTATAAAATATTAGGGAATTGACGAGTTGCTCGAGTACAAAAGTATACTCACATTTGTATGACCTGTAAAAAATAGGTCTTTTTGTTAGGATAAAAGATTTAAGTTATCCTATTCCTTTTCAACATCTCACAATATATTTACGTTAATGATTGTAACATTTTTTTTACCACCTGGACATTCTAGTGTTCATATTAGAGAACAAATGAGTTTTTTTAAGTAATGTGCGAATAGAACCCAAATTGAATCGAATATTCGTTTCTTCTTTTTATTTTCTTCATTTTCAGTTTGGTATAATTTCTAATTTTATTCATTATTGATACATTAGAAGAAATTGGATCGTTTTACAACTACGAGATTGAGAATAAGGAAGTTCGAACCAAAAAGTGATAATTCATTCTGTATTTTTGAATTATTCAAGAGAAAACGAATGTTATATTCAAAATTCTATTAATTCGCACAGCCCTAGTTTTTTTTTACAAGTTCGACAAATGTAGTGCTGTTACATCCCGTTGTTGTTGTATGTATGTATACATAATATATTGTTTGTTTAATTATTTGACAATCAGGATTTGTATAATAATAACAAGAATATTTTTAGGGAGCTCGTAGAATTTAAGTGTTATTTTTTGATAATTATTAGAAAATACTCTGTAGATTTTTAGTGCGGTAAATACTGACAGATCATATTGTTCTTTATTATTACAGACGCAGTCTACAAAACATTCCTTTACCATAAAAAAATAGTAATAAACTTGTGATTAATTAAATTTATGTAGTACCAATTATTTATTTTTATTTATGTAGGTACTCTGTAATTATGGATTTTATTTGTTTAAAAGGTGAAAGGGCAATAAATAAATAAAATAAGTTTTTTGTTTTATATTTAGTGCAAGACCTCTAATAAATAGTTTGAATTTGGTTTAAGCCAGATAGAATTATAGTTAATATGGAATTATTTTGTGCATCTTTTGAATGTGATTTTTGTTCTATTAATTTACATAATAATATATCAATTTTCTGGCGGAATTATAAAATACTAGTGCTGAAGCTCCAATCTAAACAAAAAAAGACAGCGAAATTTGTAAAAAAAATAAAAGCTGTATCGGCTGGGAATTGAACCAACCCACATGAGTACAAACAAAAAGTTATAGATTATTTTAAGTGCTCATTTAAAAAATATCTGCACACATGAGATTTTCCTTTTATTTTTAAATGCTATTCGTGTTAACAAGTCCTATTATTATATTTCAAAAAAGCAATAAATGCGCATTTTTTTAAAAATCGCCCTGTATAAAAGCCGCTAGCGTCAAAATTACCTAACCTCAATTTAGTTTGTCAAATTCAAGATTAAATTTATTAATAGTAGTCAGTTTTTAAAGAAAATTAGATGGCAGGAAAACGTACAGCAACAACCCAACTAGATATTTACAATTTGGATGATGACGAAGAACCAGAACAAGCAGAAGAATTCAAAAGGGCCCCTGAGGAGGTTATCAAAAACAGAGTTATCAAAGTTGCAAAACGCCGGAATCCAATCGGCTCTTTGGCAGGAGTAAGTAATCAGTGATTTTTCTGTTTAATCAGTACATCATCTAATGTCTAACTTAATATTTGTTGCAGTCCGAACCCGAAAAGAAAAGCACGTTTAATAATTTTACATTTGGAAAGTCAAGTACAGAAACCGCCAAGCCAAGTTTTAGTTTCCTTACAAATATGAATAAGGAAGATGAAAAGAAAGCAAATAGTGCCAGTTCTAATCAAGTATCGAGTTCCAGCGATTCTAACGAGTATTATGCTAAACTAAAAGGTCTTAACGAAAGCGTTACTAAATGGATAAAGGAACATGTGGATGCAAATCCATTTTTGAATTTGACACCAATTTTTAAAGATTATGAACAGTACTTAGAGAACATTGAGAAATTAAAACCGAGTGGAAACCAAACTAACAATTTGCAACTAAACAAATCAGAGGAAAAAATAAATTTAACAGAGAAGACAAAGACAGATTTAGGTGGATTTAGTTTTAAACCCACCCCAACATCTCTTCCTCAAACTGACTCTAAAAAGAATAATAACTCAACTCCCTCAACATCTGCTTCTGAGACTTCAAACTTGAAGAAAACACCAGATAAAACTGGATTTTCATTTGGTTTTCCAAATGCACAAAGTGGAACAAGTCCAACAACTGCAACTGCTTCTCAAGCATTTTCCTTTGGTACAAACAATACTCAAAGTACCCCTTCTGTATCTTTTGGAATACCTAAGTCATCATCATCATCTGGTTTCTCCTTTACAAATTCAACTCCTTTTACATTTGCTAATGTCCAAAATACACAAACAACAAACAGTAGTAAAAGTAATCAGGTAAAAGTTGCTGAAGAGGAAACTGAAACTGATGAACCTCCCAAAAATGACTTCAAACCTGTGATAGAAGAAGGACATGTCTACACGATAAGATGCAAAGTATTTGTGAAGAAGGGAGACTCTTTTTCAGATAGAGGAGTAGGAAGTCTATTTTTAAAGCCAATATCAGAAAGTGATAAGACTCAATTGGTTGTACGTGCAGATACTAACCTGGGAAATGTTTTGCTCAATTTTATTCTTTCTGAGAACATCCCATTCAAACGGATGGGAAAGAAAGATGTGATGGGAGTGGCATTACCAACTCCTGACTCTAAACCTCCTCCAGTCCCCATCCTACTTAGAGTAAAATCTCCAGAAGAAGCCGACAATTTATTACAACAATTAGAAAGACACAAGAAATAGTATGTGAAATTGTATTACAACATAACGATGTCTTATCTTGGTTGTTAATTTTAGTTTTACATAATCAATAAAAAAAATTCGCCTTTAATACCTCGTTTTTTCTTTTTTCGTTATTTCATCTGTAATATTATTAATTTTAATTAAAAGCCCTATGTCCAGAACCCTAATATAAAGTGCTTTAGTTATTGAAGTTACAATTACAGTTTAATGTCCAGGGATTTTGGAAAGTAATGTGAGATAGTTTCAAGCACCTTGAAAGGGTTTGAAGCACTCAAGCCCTGAAAAGATTTGAAGCATATTTTCTAATACAAAGCAGAGGCTTTGTTCACCTTTGTAGGCATAATATACCTAATAATTGAGTGAGAGGCTGGGGCATATCAATATTATAAACTAAAAAAATATTTTGCTGAAAGTCTAACAAACGTGTGTATTATACTTTTAACACTAAATGTTGGAAATTGCGTTTGAAAGTATTAAAACAATATCAAAAGGCCATTACCTTATGTTTTTATGATAGTTGTTAGAACTTTAGAAAAGATGGATCCCAATTATCACCACATGAAAATTAACTTTATCTACACTTATTGAACATAAAAACATTTTAATACTTTACATTTATAACATTAAAACTGAAACTTTTTACACTTGCAAAATTCCACGTTCGACTTTTAAACATGGTCGTCGAAACTGATTGTTGAAGTAATGACGTTTCAACATTAAGCCCAAACTTATTTTTATATATTATATTTTGCAACCCGTATATTTTTATAGTCAGATCTTTTTCATAAGAAGACATGTACTCATTACGAGTTTAAATGAAACAATTAACTAAATTATTACCTTTTCCATTAACTTGGAGTTTGCAATAAGTTGTTGTCGAAGAACGACGAAAATTTCAACATATCCAGATAACTGCACTTACACTTAACTAAAACACTTTTTAAAATGCTACTCTGAACATAAAAATACTTTAAACTGTTAATGTTTTATCTGAAAACTAACTTTTTCCTTTACCGGTTTAGATGCTCTGCATACGTTTTCTTAATGGTACCCGGAAACTACGTTGACGTCACTGGTTAGCGAGCCAATCAAATTTCTGAAAAATAAAAAATTAAATTTGAAATTAATTTTTAATTTGCATATTTAAAACTAAATAAAAATAATAACGAAAAAGGTGTTTATTATATTCAACTGTTATTAATTAACAAAAATCTACTTATAGCTTTTGTTTTCAAAGGTCGTTACTGTAAACATTTTAAAAATTATTTCTATAATAAAGAATAAAACAAAAAGTAAAAAAGAAATATCAATTTAAAACAAAAAAGGAAGTGTAGGTAATTATGTTTTCGTTTTGTTAAATAAATTCTATTTATTTTTTGGTATTATTTTATGTTAAAGAAATTATTCCAGAGAAAAAGTAAATGTTTAGGTGAAAGGGAAAAGTAAATAAATAGACAAAATTTCAGTTTAAATCAATTTTTATTTAATTATGAAAAATAAAACAGCTGCTGTTGAAAGTGAATCTATTGAATGACTTGGGGAAATGATTCATTTTAAACCCGCAAAATCGTCTGTAGAAGATACGAACCCCTTTTTATAATTGATAAAAAACACAATAATAATAATTACAATAAATCGTTTTGTATGCACTGTAAAAGTCCGTAATGTAATTATATGACAAAAAGAAAAAGAAAAAAATAAAATATTCAAACATTTACATAAGATAGTTAAAACTGTTTGCTAAAAATTATTGCACTACCTAAAGTATCGCATAATATCTATTCTTTATGCTAAAACATATACATAATTACATTGTATGTACAACAAAAGGCGATATAATAATATAATACATTAAATACTATTTGGTAAGGGTGGGCGTCAAGGATTTATTTGATGCCTGTCCCAAACCCAACTGTATGTGTTTCATATGAACCTCGACGTGATTCTGGAAAGCCATTTGGTTTGACGGACTTAATTTTCGTTTGATTATTTCCATGGTTCCTTGAAGAACTTGCAATTCATATGCGTTTTGGTCAGAGTCTGCTAAACTCTTAACTTGAAGCATAAGAGCTGTCAGGTCTCGGATGAGCTCGAGAATGGATTCGTTCGTTACAGGACTCTTTTCAGCAGCCATTACAGTGTTATTCCTTTGTACAATGTCATTGGCTTCCTCTTTACATTTTTCTCTGAGATGACTGGGTGCTAACATGGCAGCCACACTCGGTTCAGGAGCAATCTCTTGGCAGTGTTCCTGTATCTCGTTCAGATAGGTCTCCAGATGATTGTTTAACTTTTCGAGATCAATCAGGATCCCTGCATACCTTTTCTCAAAATCTTCAGGAATTTCTTTTTCATATGAATTGAATATCTCAGCTACTTTGTTCATGCCTTTCAAAGTATTGATCTTGGCTTTTTTGACATTTAATATTTTGGTTACAAGAACAATTTTCTCTAATAATTTAACAGGGAAACCCCCGATCTGTCCTGTGATTGCAGTAACTTGTGGGTTGTCATTGTTAGAGCCTGACAAAAGTGGATCCCGTTTGTGTTTAAGGGATGAGGACAAGTATGGTGAGAAGTCACCTGCTATTGAGTAGGGAAGGGGTGAATGCGTTATTGGAATGGCGTTCCTGTGACGGTATTTGCTGTTAAAAGTGGTAATTGTCATAGTTTCAGGTGGCTCATTTGATAAAACTTCATAATCAGGTACAGAATGTGTTCCCAGACCTTGTCTTTCGAACGTAATCCGATACGTATTGTTTGAGGTATCCACTGCATCTATACTGCCAGTAAAGAGACCATCTTGAGGTTTTCTCAGCCTTGCTGTAACTTTGGTACCAATAACAAGCTGCATGGGTATTTCTGGTGGAAGATCTTTAAAATTGGAAGGATCTGTGGCTTTGCGTTGTTGGAGGGCTCGTATTTTATTTCTTTTTTTCTCCAATTCAAGTCTCTCTTCGTTAAAAAAAGCTTGAGAACATCTACGTGGCTTTCCCATCATTCTGCGAATCTTTGTCCATTCACATCTTGTAAGCATGCGAGTTTTTAAATAAGGAAACGATTCTTTCAGGCAGATACTGAAATCATTTTCTCCAGCAAACAAACACCTGTCAATGTTACTATAAAACCACTCAAAACAAACCCACTTATGTGCTTTAGGGAGTTTCAGAAGGTTTCTTAAACGTAAGCCAATCTTTTGACCAATTTTTCTGTCAGGAGATTGAGGTCTTGGTGACACACTTTTTGGTGGCTTTTGGTCTTTTTGAGTCGATTTCCTAGGCGACGCCTTTGGAGAGTCTTTGACACCGCGAGTAGGCGTTGACAATTTTGTTTTTTTATTTGGAGACTGCATTTGTTTTTTTGCTGATGGCACTCTATGATGTGGTGTGTTGATAATATCATCATCATAATAGAGCCTGTTTTTTTTACGAATTCGTGCTGGCATTCCTCTGGCATTTAACACTTGAGGAGGGGTAACATTGACTGCCTTAGGGGTTGCTGGTGTACCTACTCGTTGCAAACCAAGAGCTGCTGGACCTAACCTAGGAATATCTTCGTCGATTTCCATGTTGCTATCCTCGTCCTCCTCCATAACTTCCTGTTTTATGTTCATATCGCTGTTTTGCATCTTTTTACCATTCTTAAACTCCAAAAGAGCAGCAGCTGATTCATCTGAAATAACCATACTTTCATTAACATAAAAATACAACACAGATTTTTCATTACTCTTTTAAATACATGCAACTTATTTTAATTTACTAGCACAACACTATAAAACAATTAATTGTTTCTTATCATGATTGCCTCCATTCTGTTTTTATGTAAACTTGAATTTGAATTTAACTGCACCATTTTCAAATTTAAACCTGCATTTCCCACATAATTTTATAAATAAAGTTGTACCTAAACCTTTTTACAATCATAAAAGCGACCTTTTCAGGACGTAATAAATTAAATGAACTTTTTATTCTGAGTGTTTGTTTACATAGAGAATATGCATTCACTCAATATTTTTAATTATTATCAGTAAACTCACTTTCAAGTTCGTCCGCCATGTTGACGTTAACTGTATGGAATTGTGGGTAAATTTAGCGCGAGCGCGTCGAGATTACGCTACAGTGTAAAAATAGTTTGTCTTCTTGTTTAAAAATTTTAATATACACATTTCAACAAAATATGTATCTACAATTAAACAAAATCTAAATAAATTGTTTAAAGACATTATTGGCATAGTATTTTCTTTTTTATCTTTTTTTCTTTATTTCGAACGGTAAAAATGCGATTATTTTGCGCAAGTCTATTTTAACCCGCCTTTAAACATACGAAATAGTGTTTACACTACCAACCTCACCAAATACGGTAACTAAACGGAGTCAGACGTCCGCCATTTGTAAATTTTCGTTTCCACCATTTTAGATTCCTTTCTCTTTTACAATTAATTAAATTAATAATGTACAATTAACAAACAAATTAAACTAAAATATATTAATAATGCAAAAATGGCTTCTTCATTTCTATCCAAACTACGTAAAGTTGTAAATGAATATTAATACAATATTTTTCTGGTTGTTTACCTAATAAATTATAAATAATAATATGTACTTAATACACTAGTAGATATTTAATAATACATAAACATATTATTTATAAAATAAAAATAATTCTCTATTGATAAGATAAATTATTATCTACAAATATTTGGCAAATATTTTGATTATTAAAATTAAGGCTCCTGAAATTAATTTAAATTAATATATAAGTACATAAATATAGATATTATTTAATTATTATTATTACTAAAAGTGAAAGTATACTGAGTGAGTCAAGTAATAAGGTCAGCTGTAGCTTTTAGCCAATATGTCATATAATAGCAATATTATTGATTTAAATCACTGAAAAACAATGGATAATTTAAAATTTGTACAAATATCGTTTATCATTATCGTTCTGTTTTGTTTTGATGTTTCTTTTGGTAAGTATTTTACGATAAAGTTTGTTGTCTAACAGTTCATTAAAATCACCACAAAAAGATGGCAATCGCTTTAACAATATCCGGAAAACAAAAGATTACATTCAAAAAATTTTACTTTTTAGCTTTAAACAGATGTTACGCGTGTCGTTCAAGGGGCGAACTAGGCAGTTGCAAAGACCCCTTTTTATTTAATGC
Organism: Agrilus mali; assembly: GCA_029378335.1. Classification (NCBI taxonomy): domain Eukaryota; kingdom Metazoa; phylum Arthropoda; class Insecta; order Coleoptera; family Buprestidae; genus Agrilus; species Agrilus mali. Next base: position 28,038,025 of record CM055657.1, on the reverse strand, counting down.
AACACAAGCTGAACAAGAAAGGGGTATAGAACTGATACCCTGTGCATCAGGGTGGTGTGGCAAAATGATAGAGGCAGAAAATGATGTAAAAGAAGGTAAGTAATAAAACAATAAAAAAAAGTCAGGTAAATCGATTTTCAATTATTACAAAAACCTGAAAGTTGAAATTTGTCATATTTTCTTTTGGTTTCATGGGTTCGATTCCTACCAGTGCAATATTTTTTTTTTTCTTTTCTAAGTAAAGTAAACAAAAATTAAATCTAAGTCAGATTCTTAAACTCATTTTAAATAAGATAGTAGAATCTCTGAATATTGGTACAAGTAATAAAATAAACAAAACAAAAATAAAATCAAGAATTATTTAAAAATTAGTCAGATGTTTCTTCAGTTCGACAGATTTGATTCCTGACCTATGCCAATATTTTCTTTTGTTTATGTTGTAAGTAAAATAAAAAAGTAATCAGATTTAAATTTGTTTTAATTAATGTAATAAAAACTCTAAATATTAGTACCTTAGAGACATAAAACAAATAGAAGACAGTCAAATTAATAAATTTTCAATTATTCAAAAATTTGTCAGATATTTCGTCGGTTTCACGTGTTCGATTCCTGGCCTATACAATATTTTTTATTCTTTTTATGAGAAGTAAAATAGAAAAAATATCAGATGAGATTTTTAAACTTATTTTAATTACCTGCTGTAATAAAATCTCTGAATATTGGTACAAATACATATGTACAGGTGTGTAATTTTCTTTTTTAGAATATGGTGTTGTGCATCAAAGGAATTGTTTCCAAAGAGGACCTTCTGATAGTGAAGATAGATGTGCCTACACAAGATTTAAATCTAGAAAGGTTTATATGTGTTTTTGCAAGGGTGATTTGTGCAATTCAAGTTCTTATGTGACTGTTAATAAACTTGTTTTTATTGTCTCTGTAATTTTTATCTTTTGGGTTTCTAATTAAAATTAAATTGTGTAATTATATTTTAATTTTTATATCATGAAAAAGTGAGAAAATTGAAATTAGATATGTACAAGTGAGAACTTATTTAAATTAAAAGTGTACAAATTTTGACAATAAAAAAAACAAATAAAAAACAAAAATTGTTTTTTTAATTACGAAATATTCAAGTTTTTATTTACCTATAAAAATACATTTGATAAAAGCTAATTGATATTATATACCTACGTATATAAAAATAGTACAAAAAATAAATAATTAAATATTAAGTATATAAAGATAAAAAAAATACGTAATAAATACTTATGGGACATAATAATTTAAAAAATATATATTTGTTTAATTAAAAAATATAGAAACTATTTGAGTAGGTATTTATGTTAAATATCGAAAAGAACTTAATTATAGGTATTTATGTGACTATTGTTGTACATTTTCATCCAAATAAATGAGACGAAAACATTACATTTTTATATCTACCCCAAGGAGACGTTTCCCTTAAAGAACCAAGTCTATTTTCGCTCAGACCATTAGCCAACCGAAACTGGTTGTTATTCAATAAAGCCTTGACATGGGGATAATTTCCAAAAAATAATTCTTTACTATAAAGACGATGAACAGCCACAAGGGCATCGTGACCGACAAGAAGGTACGGATCAGTAGAGTAATCTAAAAAGGTAGGTACCATTAAAAAAAATCTACCCATCGAAGTTATATTCAAAAAAATAGAATAAAATATTTACCGTGGAGATTTAACAAAGAGAGGTCAGTACTAGGGTGGTAAAAGGAATCGAAATTTTCGATTTGCAAAGTAGGTACGCCCAATATTAAATCGTCGTGGGTAGCAATGGTGGGTGGCCAAAATGTTTCACTGTACAAGGGAGTGTAAGGTAAATGGTAACTTCTGGTTCTCCTTGCAGGACCATTATTGTTATTATTTATTGGTGCTTTTGTATTTATTGATGGAGGTAAGGGCAAGGGTAAAAACTTTACGTTTTGGTAACTCGTGGTAGTTGCAGTTAATGCTGAAGAAATTATTGTTAATATTATTAGGGTAAAAACCAATTGAGCAGAATGTTTCTGAAATAAAACCAAAAAAATAATAAAATTTGCTTCTAATAAATAAAAGCATTGTACCGATACAAGACTATTATTATATTTCCTATTTTAAATAAATAGCTTTTACATAAAGTTGGTATCTAGGTAGAGGACAAATTTAATGTAGATACAATTACACATTTTCTTCGGATACCTACGTTATTATTGCGAAAAAATAATAACAGTGTTTGTCTGTTTGTCAACTTACTCAACCAACATCAAACAGTTAAAGATGGAAAATACAAATGACTTATTATTATTAGATTTGAAATTGAAAATGAACTAAAAGTAAACATAGTTTCGACACACTTAAGCAAATGTTACCTACATGTTGTAATCATAAAAGATCTTACCACTCTAATTTGTAAAAAAAATAATATAAATATAAATACACCATCCCTTATACAGGAAGATTGTGTCTTTGTTATTGGTATTACGAAAATAAAATTCAAGTAAATGTTTTACCAAATAAACTCAAAAATATTCTAAAATTATTTTCGATTATACATGGTGCACCTTTATTTTTAGGGTTCCGCACCTCAAAAGGAAAAAGCGGAACCCTTATAAGATCACTTCGTTGTCCGTCCGTCCGTCCGTCTGTCAAGACCATTTTTCTCAGGAACGCGTGGAGGTATCAAGCTAAAATTTATACCAAATACTCAGGTCTATTGTCCTTTGGAGCTGTGAAAAAATCAAACTTCTAAGCCAACGCAATCAAAAGGTACAGCCGTTTATGTCGCAAATTTCCGCAAATTTTCGAATCAAAACCTACAGGGTACTTCCCGTGAACTCAGAATCTTGAAATTTGGTACGAAGCAACGTCTTATAGCAAAAATAAAGGAAAAATTGCGAAAACCGTAAATTTTTAGTTACATCATATAATAAAAATATTTTTAATAATTTTAAAATTACTACCCCTTTCCTCATGAACGCGTAGAGGTATTAAATTGAAATTCATATCAAATACTCAGGTCTATAATACCTTTAAGCTGTAACAAAATCAAACTTCTATGTCAACGCAATCAAAAGAAACAGCAATTTAAGTCGCATATTTTCAAACTCGCAACTACTCGCAAGGGAATCAAAACCTAAAGGGTACTTCCAGTCGATTTAGAATCTTGAAATTTGGCATGAAGCAATGTTTTATAGCACATATAAAGGAAAAATTCCGAAAACCTTAAATTTTTAGTTACATCACATATATACAGGTTTGTACGGAACCCTCGGTGCGCGAGTTCGACTCGCACTTGGCCGATATTTTTTTAAATTAAATGCAATTTTTGGATTCTTTGTTGAAAATAAGGGTCCAATTGAAAAATAAGTGATGTAGTGCCCAATACCCTGTATAATCGAAAATTGTTTTAGAATATTTTTGAGTTTATTTGATGAAACTTTTACTTGAACAATATTATGTAAATCCATCCACATAGGTACCTACTATTGGCACACCCTGTATATACAGGGCTAAAATACGAGACTTTCAAAAACTTTTAGTCTATTATGGTTACTTTCTAAAATTATTATTTACATTATATTATACAGGGTGTTTCAAATGTCCTAAAACTATCAAAGTTATGTTTTTTAAATGGAACCCCCTGTATATTATTACATTTACGGTTTTTATAACCTTATAACCTTAAGGTTTTTTAAATAAATTTAATTTTGTCAAAATCTAACCAAATTTTCATTTTTCAAATACTTAAGAAGTATTTAATAAGTTATAATGTAAGAGAAATTTACAATATTAGATCATATTTTATACCCCAATTATAATAAACTCGTCATCTTATACAGGATGTCCAAAAATTAATACTATTTAAGTAAGAACTGTAAAAGGGGTTGTAATTAACTTGATTAATTAAAATGGAACGCCATATTTTTTAACATACCCGGAAATTTTTATTTTTTTTAATTACCTATCGACTGGTATTAGGGGGCTTATAAGCTTATAAGTCTAATAATTGTTTTTTGCCCCATTTGGAATTTTTTGATTCAATGTTCTATTAAGTATAACATAGAACAAACAAAATAATTATAACAGGTGTTCGAAATATCGACTATCGATTTCCACACACTTGAAAATTCTTTTTTCGAAACCACCCCTAACTCTGGACAACATTGTAAACAATTTCTTTTATGTATCCCCACAAAAAGAAATCTATTGGGGTTAAGTTCGGGGATCTGGGAGGGCCATTGTTTAAATTAAATCCACCTATTTTGAAAGTTGGCATATATATATTGCAGAACCCTATGAAATTCCGTGCCATATACAGCGTGAATAACCCTGTATATAAAAAGGTAATTCTTGTTTATGTCCAAAAATATCCTTTTTTTTTTTTAAATGCAAACATTCGCACTCTGGTAGTATCATTATTATTATAAACACCTAGCTACCTAATAAAAATCAGGTAATTAATTGTTGCAAAGGTTGAGAAATTCACCAGAACTTAAGAAATTATATGGATACTGATGAGATTACAGGTATTATTTACAATATCACCTGAGTGGACGCTGCTGATGATGAGGTCACTTTTATTAGGTAGGTATACTTACAAAAAGAGAAACAGAAACAATCACGTGTATATTATTGAGAAATGGTTTTATTACACTTGATCTGCTATTTGAGTAGGAATGCAAAATGCAAGAACAGGTCAAGCGTGAAAAAAATATTGCACAATCCAGAATTTTTTTGCCACAGTATCATTTTATATTCTTACGTAGGTAAAGTAAACACTTTATGCCCCATTAAATTGTACCTACGGTCTACAGTTTACCATTTAAGGCTTTTAAATTCAATTACTGTGCAAGATACATAGGTAATCTATCTATCTATCTAGAAGTATGTATTTATTTATTATGAAAAGCATCATTTCTCTCATTAATTAAACGTTTAAAATCGATAAGTAAATAAGTCGTTAACTATATGTACTACTTAATGCGTTTTAGTTTCCAGCAGTCCCAACTAATTAGGCATTCATCATCAAGAATATCTAATCACCTAAATAATAATGGACATAGATAAATAAATATGTATCTATACGTGGATGGTAATTTTAATTGCAAAATTTTCGTTAATATTTTAATAGACCCGAGCTCTTAAAGATCCTTTTTAATAAAAAAATAGGCAGTGTAACGAATGAGATTTATTTAACAGATGAAGTAAATTTTATCGTCAAAAATATCAATTTTATTAATTAATAATATTTAATGTGTTAGCTAATTATTTCACTTTAAAAAATTTTGACACAAAAAAATAAATGTCATAAGCGTTACTTTTTAGAATTATTTGTCAAAATTTCTTGTGTACGTACTCAACAAAAAATGTTAACAAAATTATTAAATTCTCAAACCCAGATACATTGTATCTATAAAAAAGAAATTAGTGAACTCTTGATATCAAAAATCAAACCGAATCGTTACAAATCTTCTCCCCATTTAAACAGGAGTTTGCACCCTTTTCTTGTGAACGATTGCAGCAAAACAAAGTTGTCGTATAAATATTTGTCGCCCTTAGAACATAACAGTTCACAAAATAAAAATTTACTTAAAAATGTGAATTCTGTGGACCATTACCATCAGTGCTCGTTATTCAAAACAGTCTTACCCTCCTCCACTCAAACCCCTCAGGGAACCCTCTTTATACCCGTCTTTTAATTTTTGATTGCTCTTGGGAGACAATCGTAAAAGAGAAATTTTTTGTTCACGTTTCATTTGTTATCTATTATACATATATATTACTATATTTAAAGTATAAGCTACCATTAAGTTTTTTTAATGTAATTTAAGAAGCGTTCGCGAGGTCAAAGCGTGCTCTTTATTTAGAGTAGGTACCATCTGGGTGCAATGGTTATGGGTAATGTTTCCGGGTGAACGGTGACCAACTTTCTCATAGCGTTCTCGCGTGTACAATACAGACAGAGTACACCATCTTCATACGGAAATGTTGAAAATAAGGCTATTTTCAATCTCTCTGCCGTTGTCTATTCTACCAGACTATGGCTATACCAAAATAGAAAGCAGAAATTATCATAGTTCACATGACACAAAATTTCACACGAAAGACGAGCGACCTCACTCCATTACCTATTATTTCACGTGATTTGGCAGATATTTCAAACTTTTACACAACTGAACAAAATGATAATCATATATAAAAAAAAATATCTTTAACTTTGATTATTTTGCATATTACAAAGCGGTTTGGATAAGTACAAAAAAGTTTTAAATTTTTTATAAGAATTAAGTATAAAAAAAATATCGAAATGTGCCCTTTAGGATATGTGGGTAATGCTTTTCCATATTTTTAATTAAGTTTTTTAGTTGTTGTATGAGATAATAGATTGGATATGTTTAGTAAATTTTTTAATACTTTTTTTGAAATTTTTATAAAAATTAAAATACAGAAAAATATTGAAATGGGTACCTTAGGTTATGGGTTGGGTTCTTGGTATTTTAGTTAACTGAATAATAAAAAAAATGGCTGGATAAACTTTTTCAATAAAAACTTTTTGTATGTATCAAAATATAAAAAACCGCCTTTTGCAAATCCAATTTTTTGAGGGGTGTATATTTTTTTAAATTTATTTTTACCCTCGGACTACCCGACTTTAACCAAACGAAATACATTTTATACATATCTTTTCGTATTGATTTCCTACATTTCTAGATAAATTTGCAATTTTTCACTTAATCAATAAATCAAATTTTAAGCCTTTTTGTATTTCTTTAATACAGTCTTCCCTTATTTTACAATTGTATTATTTAAACAGAAGACTTTTTTAAAATTGGAACTAAATTACATTAGTAGATAAATAATTAATTAAGTGTAAACGAAAAGTTTTATCGTAAATAGTAAAGAAATAAAAATATAAATGATGGAGTAAATATATACTGTCATTATTAATATTTATTATTAAAATTATTTTATATTTTTTTAAAATTTCATTACCTATTATATTTAAAAATTTTTAAAAAAATAATTATTTCTTACTTTGTTAAATTATCTCCAACAGATAAATTTTAAATAAATGTTTGTGTATGTATGTAAATAATAATTTGAACTTACCATATTTTAATATGTGTTAATTAATAATGAAAAAAAATTATAATAACTGATTTTAGTTTGGTTTGAATAAACCCTTCAGATATTAATTTACAGCCACCATATCCATTGAAAAAAAGAAAAACAAAAATAAATAACTCTTTGTAATATAAGACACTAGACGAGGATGATGCTAACCATACTGAAAATAGCCTAATAAAATGTTACAAACCATGAATGGATTCGATCCCACCAAGGTACAGAGAATTACATTCTTCTCTATGTAAATTTTAAACAAAATGATATTATTGTTTTTTTTTTTTAATATAAGAACTTACAGGTTACATAATTATATATAAAATGCGTGTTTATATAAGAGATTAGTGTTCTGTTTTCTGAAATTACCTAATATGAAGGCACTACACAACACACACATTTTATAATGCACATTTCTTATTAATTAATTAAATTCACATATAATTCGTTATGCATTATGATTAACATAAAAAGTATTAAATATTTATTAATTGAGTAATTTTTTTTATTGCTGGAATTTGTTAAAAAAAATTAGCGAAAGTTGCGCGTCTAAGTAAGTATTTTTATTAATTTTGATATATTTTTTAAAGTAGATATCACAATTAACAAATAATGAATAATAAACTTTTGCAAATCTTTAGAAATGTTTAATTAGTTATTAAATTGAATTAATTATACTCTAAATAGTTTTAATTATAGGTGTTAATCAAAACCTATTTTAAATTTTTAAAATTGGTGGTGCTGCAACTTCATTGTCTTCATCTTTCTTTTAAAGTTTTTGTGTCTAACTTCACCGATATCCCCTAGTTGACATTATTTTTTTGAAGGTTATGACGATCGTTATGGGTTATGGGTAATTTCCCAAGATTCTTTGCTTTTACTTATTTGTTTTCAAATTTGTATATATTTCAAATTTAAAATATTTTTTACAAACGTTTTGCTCATATGAAAATAATTTACTATAGCGTTACAAATCCAGATTTAATGTAAATTGTATTATTCATAGTTGTCAACAAAAGTCATTGTGTGCAATATTTTTCTATTCTAAAAAGACTTGTTTTTAGATTATCCAATGTTATAAGTGAAAATCAGTTTAAAAAGTGAATTTTGGTTGTAGATGAGGAAAATCCTGATGATTATGTTCTACAGTACTACACTGTGGTAGGTGATCAAAACATATTTTTGCAAAAAACTGAACAGGATGAAGTTGTTCAATATGATGATGAAGATGAATTGCAAGAAGAGGAAGAAAATCCAATAATGTACATCACTGTAAATGAAGACAACGATGAAGAAGAAGACGTTAATACTGCAGAGTGTGATTCAAATGCACTTTTAAGTGTTAATGACCCACTAGGTGTAATTTACCCAACTGTTTCGAACATGTTTGTTACTACAGAAGATGGACAGATGTATCTAACTCAAAACGTTCTAACAGGTAAATTAGGTTGTATTGCCCCTACAAACCTAAATATAAAAGTTTTAGACGGTAGCTTAATTCCTTGTCAGTCTGATGAAGTTGTTGATTGTGAGACTCAGGAAAATGAGGAAGAGCAGTTGGATTTAGACACAAATTTTACTACTGAATTTCAAGAAGAAGATGATAATAGTGCTGATATTTGTCAGGGTAATAATTAAAATTATATGTTTTATTTAATATGTAGTTTAAATGTTATATTTTAGGAAACAGTTATCAGGAAATTCAGCTAGAAGATGGGACCTGTGCAATTATTGATTCTGAGTTATTAAAATCCATAATTGAAAAGTCTAACAACTTTACAATAAACAGAAATACACATGATAACATAATTGAAGAACCAAAAACTAAGAAATGGTCAAAGAAATGGGTCTGTGAATATGTGGGTTGTGGAAAAGTATACAGTACTTCACATCACCTTTCAGTAAGTTATTTATTTAAAATATTGATATGAATAAGAATTTTATTTTATTTAAAGGTTCATAAGCGTGTACACACTGGTAATAGACCCTTTAAATGTACCCACTGTGTAAAAACATTTACCACAGGATATTCCCTTAAGTCTCATTTACGTATACACACAGGAGAGAAGCCATACCCCTGTAAAGTTTGCCCAAAACAATTCAAAACTTCTGGAGATCTGCAGAAACATAATAGAATTCATACAGGTAAAATAAATATAACTTTTTGATTGAAATTAGCTGTAAATATGTATTTATCTAGGTGAAAAGCCGTTTATGTGCCCCATCGAGGGTTGTGGGAAGTCATTTACGACATCTAATATTCGCAAGGTTCACATAAGGTCCCACACAGGGGAGCGACCTTACGTTTGTTCTACATGCAAGAAGGGATTTTCTTCTGCAACCAATCATAAAAATCACGTCCGAATACATTCCGGAGAGAAGCCCTACGTTTGCAATGTTATAGTAAGTTTTAATTTATGTTTCATGTTCTTTTAACTTATAATAATGCTAAAAAAATTATGTGGTAGAAAGATTCAATTTCGGGACTATGTATTCTTTCACAAACATTAAACTAGGTAATTGAATTTCATTGTTTTCTAATATTTCTTTCTATCCTAAATTCACTAACTAATTTATTTTTTATTTGCATCAAAATTATTATTAATGTTTATATTTTAGGGCTGTGGTAAAAGATTTACTGAGTATTCATCCCTGTATAAGCACAATTACGTTCATCAGCAAGCGCGGCCTTTTAATTGTTCATATTGTCCCATGTCTTTTAAACAGGAGTCTTCTTTAAAGACGCATAAAATCGGAGAACACGATGTAGTTTTCGGAGACGATGGTAGTGAAATGATCTATTCTAAGTTCGGGCTCGCTTTAAAATTTGAACCTAAAGCTGAAGATATCGAAAATGAAGAAGAAGAGGAAGAGATTGAAGTGTTTTAATTAGTTTTAATTTAATCAAATTTAATATTTTAATAGACCCGAGCTCTTAAAGATCCTTTTTAATAAAAAAATAGGTAGTGTAACAAATGAGACTTTTTTAACAGATGAAGTAAATTTTATCGTCAAAAATATTAATTTGATTAATTAATAATATTTAATGTGGTAGCTAATGATTTCACTTTAAAAAATTTTGACACAAAAAAATAAATGTCATAAGCGTTACTTTTTAGAATTATTTGTCAAAATTTCTTGTGTACTCAACAAAAAATGTTAATAAAATTATTAAATTCTCAAACCCAGATACATTGTATCTATAAAAAAGAAATTAGTGAACTCTTGATACCAAAAACCAAACCGAATCGTTACAAATCTTCTCCCCATTTAAACAGGAGTTTGCACCCTCTTCTTGTGGACGATTGCAGTAAAACAAAGTTGTCGTATAAATATTTGTCGCCCTTAGAACATAACAGTTCAAAAAATAAAAATTTACTTAAAAATGTGAATTCTGTGGACCATTACATCAGTGCTCGTTATTCAAAAGAGTCTTGTACTTCCCCTCCCGAACCTCCTAGGAAACCCTTAAGTGACGTTTTACACACGTCTCTAAATCATCAGATTTTGGAAGAAATTCAAGCTTCATATATCTATCTGTCAATGGCTTGTTATTTTGCAAGAACAGACGTTGCCTTGCCCGGATGCTATGTGTATTTTAAGAAGATGTATAGGGAAGAGCTGGAACATGCGGACGCGTTAATAAAATACTTGACAATGAGAGGAGGAATTGTAAATTTAAATACGGTGGAACCACCTTGTAATCAAAACTGGGAAGGAATTGAAAATGTTTTAATAAATGCTATTCAATTAGAATCCTGTATTAAAGATGTAAGTTATTGTTATTTAAAAAAAGAAATTGTAGGGAACTGTTTTTAAAAATATTTTACAGCAATTAGTAAAGTTATGCCACTCTGCAGAAAAAGAGAACGATTTCGGTTTGGCTGATTTAATTCAAGGCGATTTTATACGTGAACAGGTATTATACTCAATTCCATTTTGTGTTATTCAAATAAATTCCTATAAATAAATAAAAAAACCGTATGTAGGATGAATCTATAAATGAATTATCGCGTTTAATGGTGCGATATAATAAAATGACTAGCTGTGGGCACGGATGCGGCTGTGGAGAATATTTGTTTGATAAAGAACTGTTCAGGATTTTCAGTAAAAACGAAAATGAAGCAAAAATCAAAGGACATGAAATACCTCCCAATTCTTACATCTAACGCACTTTTAGTAATGTACGTAATTATGATAGTTTGGTTTTGTCCCTACAATGATCGCAAAATATTAACCCAATAAAGTTTTGGTACAGTTACTTCTTTGTATAATTCTAATTTAATTTTCTTATCATTATTGAACAATATTTTTTGTAATTATTATAGTGTTTAATATTGACTTTAAATACAATACCATTGTAAAGTTTGTACTAACAGTAATAAATTATGTATTGTATTTTTTAAATACAAAAAAGTAATTCGTAGGGTAATATTTACATATATGCACATTACCCATGAAACTACCCTTAGAGCTATAAAGGTTAATTAACTTTTGTAAAATATAATGAGATTTATAGCTGCAAGGGAATTACCACCTTGCATGTATAGTAAATATTATTTGAATACATAATATGTTACTAGGGATATAGTTAGTGTGAATATAGCAAAGTGCGTGTTTTTATATGTATGTATAAGTTTTCCAAGTCTACATTTTTAATCTTCTTGGAATTTTTGATCAAACATGTAGACGCCCAGGCCTTCTCCCACACGTTTCAAATTTGTAACGTGATCTCCGATCTCTTTTATTGCGTCGACTTGTTCTTGTAAATAATTAGTCTCCAAAAAGTCGACGAAATTGGGATCATTTTGCTCAGATGCAATCTGATGGAGTGTGAGCAATTTCTGTACATTAATAATAAAAAAAAATTACGTGGGATTTTACAAATATTCTTTTCTAATTACCTCATTTACTAATTTCTCTAAATCAAGAGCATCAGTCATAGCTTCAATTACTGTAGGCCATTCCTGAACTGGGGGTGCAGAAATATTCTGTAAAACAACTTTACCCCCTCGTTTATTCATATACTCAATAAATTTTAAAGCATGCTCTTTTTCTTCATCAGACGAATGTTTAAAGTAGTTATAGAACCCCGGTAATGCCACATCTGATCTCTGATAATAACTTGCCTGAAATAAATTTTTATCTCATACTTTCGAAAATTATATATTTTATTCTATGTGTCAATTAATGGTTGAGGCAATATTTTTTTTATGTATTAGTAAATGTGGTGTTATTATATGTAATTTATAAAGACATTCATATAAAAAGAAATAATAATAAAAAGTTGTTTTTTTTTGTTATCTATTTTTAACTAATGTACTATTAATAGCAGTTAGTTATTTTTCTTACGTTTAAAATAGCTCAATTTAATAATTAGAACGCTGAATAAAATAAGCAAAAAGAAAAAATGATATTATTTGAATATTAAAAATTATTATTGATTATTAAAATCTTAGAAGGATGCGGTATTAAAAGGGTTTAAAAAGTAATGACGTCTCTTAAAATATCTAAGGAAAGAATCTTACCATAGCCATATAAGTATAGCTTGCAAACAATTCTAAATTAATTTGCTCGTTTATTCCATCTTCACATTCTTTTGAAAAATTTTGGCGAACTAAGGACATTTTGAAGAGATATCATATGATGATCGTTGTGCTGCACACCAAACGTATCTACTAAACTGGTTGCATAATAATTTAACACATAACACGCACGCATGTACTGTTATGACAGCTGTCACACGAAGTTTTGTTTCTCCAAAAAGCTGCCAAAGTAATAATGGAAAAATAGGCTTTTTACGCATTTTCTAAACGAAAAATGATCAAATGTTGGCTCTACATATGTTTTGTGTTATTATTTTACCTTATTTTGCAAATAACTGCTACAACTCACTGGGTTGTAACTGAAAATGGCCGGATTCAGTCACAAGTAAGTAAAATATTCAAAGGATTAAAAGCTTGTAGAACAAATATTATAAACGATAACAGATAATATGCAATTTTTCGAAATAAACTTGGTATTCTTGCAATTGATAGCAGTATCAGTGAAAATGAAATCTCAACATTAAAACATTACTTAGTGCCTAACACCTTTTCTAAATAAGTTTCGTTTTTTTTGGCTTTTTAGTTGGATTCTCCATTTCATTTAAGAAGACCATATGATCTCATAGCTTTGTTGGACCAGGAGACACGCCAAAATAATATAAATGCATTATATAAAGATCTCATCAATCGCAAAAATGAAATAGATCAAAAGTGGGCAGGATTAGATGGAACTTCTGATTTAGAATCAAAAATATATTCCCAAGATCAAAACTGCTTGAAAGCAGAAAAGCCTCTTAGTGAAATTGATCTCTATGCAAGCATTGGTTCCAATGGAAGTGAAAGGGAAGCACTCCATAGGGAATTAAAAGCCAGAAACTATGATGGGTCTACCACTTCATTGGAACCTGATTGCAGTAAACATTTTAATATGGATTTTAGTATGTTTGCTTATGAACATCTTGACTCTATGATAAATAGGCATAATTTAACATTGACTGCTGAAAACGGACTGAAACATTTACAATCAGGTTTGTCTACTGAGGAATTTGGAAGTTTCATTGTTTCTGAACTAGAGGCTAATACTTCATCATGGTTACATTATAATTTAGGCATTTTATATTGGAGAATCAAAGGTAATGCCCCCAAAAGGCCATTGAGTGTGCTAGAAGAGCTTTATTTTTTGTTCCAAGGTATATTTTGCTCCTTAAAACAATTCTGCATAGAAAACCAAAACCAATTTAATCTTAATTTCAGAGTATACCAGGACATTCCTCTTCTTAATTTGGCTGGAGTTTTTCATCAAAGTCGTAACCATAAAGATGCTGCAATTCTTTTACATGCTGCAATTGATCATGCTCCTGCTCAGCCCTTAAATTATCTTGCACTGGGCAACGTCTATGCTGCTCTGACAGACTTCAATCGATCTGTAGCATGTTATGACAATGTTTTGAGACTACAACCTGACTATGACATTGTTGCTACTGTTAAATATGCCACACTGTGTCACAGGAAGTTGGAGACTCTTCTTTCACAACTTCATGAGTAAGCAATTAGTATTTGTTTTTTTTTTAAGAAAAAAATTTTGATATTCATAGCAATTTTGTGAATTGAAAAGTTTCATAGAGAATTTAAAAGTTGATATAAAATAATTTTAGCTCTTTGCAACAAATTTTGTCGGATTTGCACGAATATCATGGGCAACAACAGCAATGGTTGCGTTTACAGGAACGTCTCTTGTGGGAACAGGTTCCTTTTGAAACGAGGCTTACTGAATATGGTACTAATAAGATTGGAACCTATTTGTCTCACAGGGGACAGCGTTGCGTTCAACGGGATTCCGCTGATTCGAAGTCGACAATAATTTGCGACTTTACCGATACAAGAAACTCTGTGGGATTGCAAGTTGATATGAATTTGAATTTGGAGAAGCTCCTAAAGAACGTTGAGAGTGAAACGTTGAAGATTTCAGAGCAAATGTCTCGAAGTAAAAGTTTTACTGGAGGTAAAGTACCTGCAGAAAAAAAAAGTAAAAAAGAAGATGTTAAAGATACCGTGGAAAGAAGCAGCAGTAGTAGCAGATTGAATCCAAAAAATTTTGAGGGAGGATCATCCAATATTCATCCTGTTTTTCATCCAAAATATCCAACCACTCTCTCTTTATCAAATGATTTGTATTTTGATAGCACATCATGGCCGAACAAAGAAGAATGTTTTAAATGGAATCTGGCTCCTAATCCCAAAGAATTACTTAATATTCCAGTTTTCTTGCCTCCTGAAAATAAAGGATTCCAGTAAGACTTTTTTTAGTCTTGTATGTGTTGTAATTCTTTAATATATTTTTTCTTTGTTAGGGTTTCTAAGGCAATATCAGACTTGATAGATGTTCCAAAAGGTTTTGAACATTCCCTTCCATGGTACCCTCCCATTTGTGAACATTCTGGCAAGGAATTTAATAAAAATTATCTGCCTTCGAGTGTCAAACAAACCTTCAATAAACCTTTGCAAATGCATCCCTTTTTCCATAAGCATTTCTTAAATTACATTAACGACGGTAAAGTGGACGAGGCTGAAATTGGACAAAGAATTATTACTGCCATGTACAAGGTTTCTGGCCTTTGACTTTACTATTTATTTATTTAATTAATTGATCTTAATAATTTGCGTCTAATTACAGAAAACAGCCCCTGGATGGTTGCTTGCAACGTTGGCAAGTTATTATTGGCAAATTCGTTCAAACACAAAAAACGCGCTGAATTGTCTTGACTTAGCTTTTCAAACTGTACCAAAAGATTATACAGACGTCGTTATTGTTTCGATTTCGTCAGTTCTGCATCAGTTAGGTCTCATAGATGACGCCCTAAATTTTGCAATGTTGGCTTTTCAAGTCAATTATGTAGAGCCAAGCACAAACTTCTTACTGGCTGTGCTTCATTATAAAAAAAATAATCCAATACTTGCCATGTACTATATGAAAAATGTTCTAAGGGTTGAACCCAATTATTATAATGGTTTGGCTGAAAATCTACTTAAAACTTGGGCTTGTAGTGTAAAATTGGGAAGTTACGAAGACGAAAAAATAAAAATTGATAAGATCACAGACGGCGTGTGCTCTGATAAGGATTCTTTCAAAGGCGAAGGAGTTATTTGTTCAGCAAACGGAGAGCAGTGCAAGACTGCCTCTATACAGTGCTTTAGGACTGAAGCTATGAAAGATCCAAGTAATTGTCAAGTTTGTAATTCTTACGAAATTTAAAAATATTAATGGTTTCTTGTAGCTCTCGAGAAAGACGAGCTATCCCATTCGAATTGCGGTAAAGCAAAAGGTGGCTTTGGCCGCTCTTTTGTAAACAAAATTTTGAACCGTGATAGAGATGAACCTGATCAGTCCAATTTGGAAACCATGAATAATTACCCTTACCCTCATCAGACCTTTCATATGAGGATTTCTTTGGGCAGTGGAAGTGGAGATACAAAAGAAAATGAAAACGTCCTGGGAGACTTTTATGGTAAAAATTACCATTTAAAAATTAATATTTTTTGAAAACGACGATTTTTTTCTTGCAGTTTCTGTTTCTTTAACTGACGATCCCACACCAGAGCCGATGCTTCACGTTTATGACAAATCTGGTACTTATCCCCTTTCTGCAAGAACTTGTAGAGACATTCGGGAGTCTGACTGGCTTCATTTCAGTTCGATGTGGCAGTCAATTGCTACCCGAAATATGGAGTAAGTTGTTTCTTTCATTAATGAAACTATGTATTATGTATTGATGTTCTTTTTTCAGCATAAGTTCTCTTTTGAAGTCAACTTCTAGTAACGAAAAGGGTTCCTTAAAACCCTACTGTTATGATGCTGCTCCTGCTCCTAAGACAGCTTTGGACTATTTGACGAGTACCCTTATACGTCAAAAGTTACAAAAGTTTCCTGAACCAACTCTGATGGAATGGTTGACTTTAATGGCCAACGATGAGAGGAGTAGCCTTGAGGAATTGGGAGCTAAATTAAGCAGAGCATTACAGGAGGTATCAGTATCAGTATCAGTATCAAGCTATCAAAAGAAATGTTTTTGTTTTTTTCGAAATTTGTTAATTCATATTTTTATAGAATACGACTTCTTGGATTTTGGCAACTGCTGCTGCCCTGTATTGGAGGATCATTGGGGATGTTGACGAGGCTGTGACATGTTTAAGGCAGGCACTAAATTTTGTCCCTAGTGACATGAAGGATCTACCACTTAATAGTCTTTCAAATATTCTTCAAAGGTTGCACAATGAACTTTATATTATTTTTGTTTATGTATATGTTTTATTTTTTTGTAGGAATGGTTTGCTTTCAGACGCCTTGGAAGCAGCCTATATGGCTCTTGAAAGTCGTCCAGATTTTGTGATTAATCACTTCACTTTGGCTAATGTTCATACAGTTTTGGTAGGTATAAAAAAATATTCTTTTTTGTTTCACGAGTTTGTTTTATTTTTAATTTTGTTAAAGATTGCAATTTTATTTTAAATTTTGGATTTTATATAATTTGTTGTTTACCTTAAAGGTTTTACGTAAATTTTTTATAGTATATTTTATTTAGTTTCAATTGCCAATTTTGTGAAATTTTTAGATTCTGCTTACATACTTTACTATTTATTTAATAATTAAAATACCCTAATTAGTTTCTACTTTAAAAATTCTTTACTTGGAATTAAAAGTAATTTAATTAGGTTATTAAAGATCTATTGTATTTGTAGGGTGATTTGGAAAAGGCGATTTCTTTCTATAGATCGGCTTTGGCCCTAGAACCAAATTTCGAGCCGGCTAGAAACCGTCTTCAGGCTATTTTATGTACTTTATTCTTTGACGAAACTGGATCTCTGAGGGATGCACCGGATTTTACCCGTATTTAGATGCATGACCCTTCCATTTTCTACACTTATTTATTATTGTTCAACCAAAAAACAATTTGTGTTCAATTTGTTTTGTTTTTATTTCGTTTTTACATTTTTTTATTGTTAAACATTTCGTCGCGAAAACTTCTTAATTAAATAAAAACTTTTGTTTGTGATGAACATTCCATTTTTGTATTAGTTAGTTCATTGTGTGATTTTAAAAATGGACTTACTGTAATTTTTGAAAGATGGATATTGTTTGTTTGTCAAATGTTGTTAAGAAAGAAAGTATATATATTTTAATAAAGACTTCAAAGCAGTCTCATATCAGTTTTTTATTTAACTAATTAACCACAATAAATGCAAAAATTCGTTAAAATGTAGATTTAATTAGAAAGTAATAAAAGTAGGTAAATCTATTTATGTTGTTGGTTATAAAATACAGCGTGTTTGTTGGTTTATGAGTTTATATAGATAGAAAGGTAAGTACAAAACATTTTAATTACTTATTTATACTGTACAAGAAATATTTTGTAATGTGTTCCCTTTCTTATTAATCTACTTTGATATTACTTTATTTGGCTGGTCATTTTACTCTAAATACCTAATAGAAATTAATATAATTAATAAAATATCAAAATTTGGGAGTTTATCAGTTTCAAAAAAATCGAAAATTACCTGTATAAAAACAACCACAATCGTAGGTACTTCGAAACTTGAATCTCCATGTGACGCAAAAACATTTCGAGATATCGAAACTAATAATACATGTTCATATATATGTGCTTATTTTTTGTAAATGAGCATTTGTACTTATGGTTTACAGCAGGTAATAAGAAAAAAAGTGTTGCACTGGCCGAGAATAGAACTCAAACGATTCGTATGTAATGAAAGCATTAGGTATTTAAAAATTTTTAACAGCAATATACAGGGAGGAAATTAAGTAATGCATAAATTCTGTAATTACGTTGATGAGATGAGTGAGATTTGTTATTATCTTGAGATTGAATTAAAAAAAGTAGGTACCTATCTACTGCTTTTTAATTTGTAAAAAGCAGGCTATATTCGATTAATAACGATAGAATTATTCTAATACATTTCAAACTTAATAAAATTAATTATAATATGTATATAAAAACTCACCTGTAATAGTTGCACTTGGTATCTTAAATAGGTAACAAAGTTGAGAACACTTATTACACCTTCACAACAATTTTTTCATTCATAAATAAAATAATTCACTTTTTTTAGTCCTAAAACGTACCAAATTCGACGAGTATCCCAATAATTAATTTAATGTAGTCAATTATTTTTTTTAATTTATAAACGTTAAAAAAATAATTAATAAGTCACATTGTGGCGAAACATTCCCCTTTCTAAAATTTATATATACATAGGTATATATAAAAACCAATAGTTTATTAATTGTGATATTTTTTACCCCAAAATTATCTCCTTGTTTTCAGAATAATCACGTTAAATAAAACATAAACTCACCCTTATTAGAGTAATCCATAAAATTCTTTTTTTTTTACACACCCTATTATATCATTACCTAGTCCTTGATAAACTCGCACGAAATGGCTATTATTGTTGCATAAGTTTTTACCACCACAAATATTATTTAACCACCGCACGTACTTTCCCGATGATCACCGCGTCGTACCGTTTAAAAGACTGACACAAAATAACATTTTATACTAAAATACGTGTTTATTCGAATTACATTGGTTCATAATAAATAGGATGGCAAGTTTTTTCTCACTTATTTTGTCAGAGATAACAAGTTTTTTTAATAAACCTTTTACTTTACAAGGCCACAGCTTTGCTTAAGCTACGCTAAACATTCTTACAGAGGACGATGTAAGGACGAATATCTACTACATTACGATATTATATACAACACAAGTTAGTATCCTGAACAATTTATCTACTACTAATAATAATAAGATTAAATGAGAAAGAAATGCACAAAAAATTTCATGACGTGCACTTATGAAAAGAATTATGAAAATTTAAGTCTACGACAAAATTATATTATTTACGTAGATTTATGTTAAAAAGAAACTTAAAGTATTTTTTCTTATACCTATGTTACAAATAGACAAATAAATATAAATATAAACCCCTTACAATTGTGTTTTATTTCATTCTAATCATTTTCATATTGTGTCATCAAATGAGATGGCTAATTAATTATTAAGTAGTATATTCAGGATCGTATAAAAAATGTTTTAATTGTTAAACTTTTTAGTAATAGTTACCATAAATTAACCCCTTTTATGCAAGTAAATAAAAAACACATTACTTTACTCTTACAAATAAATTAATACAAAAAACCATTAGAAAAGTTAAATTAATTAAACATTAAAATACTGTCGAACTTCGATTACTCATGTGGTAACAAGACCTCTATTAAAAAGAGACGTTAAAATCGTATTCCCTCCCTTGAAAATTCGACTTATCGAAGTTGACGCCAAATATTATATTCGAGTTACCAAAATATTCGATTCGAGCTATAGAAGTTCGAGAATATCAAGTACAGATTACACATTTTTTTCTCATGATGAGTCGATACTATCGACGTACGAGTTCTCGAACTTTGACTACATCATGTGTTATAAAATTACATTTCACACTTACTTTACAACGTGTTTTTAGTTGTTACCTCAAGCTTCATGAATGATAATTTTTGGGGTTGCCCGATGAAGATGCATCCCGTTGTGAAGATCGAAGATCGAGAATGCCCACAATAGCCGCTGTCACACGCACAAGAGTTTAAACCTGGCTAATCTTGTGCAGCGTCCAGCAGCTGCAGTGGGATTCATCTTCAAAATATCTGGAGGAAATTATCTACAAAATAATCACATTCAACGTTCTCATTATCTTTAATAATGAAATTATTTATAAACAATAAAATAAATTTGTGTCTGTTGATCTCTTCTTGTAAGACATGTTTAATGCTAAAGAAAAATCGAGGATTAGCTGGTATTTATTATTTTACTTTGGTGTGATAATATTTATTAAAAATTCTTTGGGGATGGCTGTAAAAATAATATAAAATTATTTGCAGAAGTTTGGGATTCAAATTAAATTTTATTTCTTTGGGGATGGGGTTAAAACCCTGCAGTATGAGAATTTTCTGTTAATTTATAAAGAACCACAGACACCACTAAGTTATCTTATCCTTACGGTTAAGATTTATCCTTCTTAGGTATATCTATTACAAATAAATTAAATAAATTCCAAAAATAAAATTAATGTGTCTATAGATTTCCTTTTGTCCGATATTGAAATTAATTATTTTTGATGGATTTAAAGCTGAAAAAAAAAGTGTCTCGAATTCTTAAAAAATCAAAGATTAGTTGCGATCATTCAATTCGTGTTATAATATTGATTAAAAATTCGTTGGGGATGGCTGTAAAAATAATATAAAATTATTTGCAGAAGTTTGGGATTCAAATTAAATTTTATTTCTTTGGGGATGGGGTTAAAACCCTGCAGTATGAGAATTTTCTGTTAATTTATAAAGAACCACAGACACCACTAAGTTATCTTATCCTTACGGTTAAGATTTATCCTTCTTAGGTATATCTATTACAAATAAATTAAATAAATTCCAAAAATAAAATTAATGTTTCTATAGATTTCCTTTTGTCCGATATTGAAATTAATTATTTTTGATGGATTTAAAGCTGAAAAAAAAAGTGTCTCGAATTCTTAAAAAATCAAAGATTGGTTGCTATCATTCAATTCGTGTGATAATATTGATTAAAAATTCGTTGGGGATGGCTGCAAAAATAATATAAAATTATTTATTTGCAGAAGTTTGCGATTCAAATTAAATTTGATTTTTTTGGAATTCGGGGATAAAACCTCGAGTATGAGAATTTTCTGTAAAACTTTATGCATTTTATAATAATTTCAATAAATTCAAAACGAATATGGGGAGTTCATTTAATTTACCACAATAAATTATGGTGAGTACCTCTAATTATTATTTTTTTTTATAATTTAATTAATAAGTAACTTATAGATTCTTTTTTTATAGAACACCATCAGAACGAAAAAAGAAAAATGTTGCTTCATTACTGGACATTGTATCGTCCAAATGTTCAGAATATGATCCGACAATGAGTAACAAACCCTATGTAGGTATTCTTTGTTTCCTATAGGAAGTTGTTCCGGTAGCTAAACAATTCACCCACCAACTTCCGGGGAATTGGGATATACATACGTAACGTATACATTACATTCTTGGAAGTTCACATCAACGCCTTATGTCAATATTACTGGGGCAAAGTGTAAAGAACTTTTATTCACAAAAAAATATAAAACAACACACTGTTTGTATATGTCCCAAAAAATACCTATGTATAATGATTCAGAAAGGAAAATTGTTGATTTTAAATAAATTTTTTGACCTAAACGGTAAACTTTTGGAAAAGTTTTATCAACAAATAATTACGTAAATATTAGAGACAAAATACACAAACAAATAATGGGTTAATAAAAAATGTTTTGTAACTTTGTAGTCACAATTATTTTCTTATCTATTTATTTATTAGATAATTGTATCTAATCGTAATTCAATTCTGTGGACAAAACTATAGAAATAAATAGTAAAATTAAAAAAAAAAGTTTCCTCGCATGATAAAAAAGTTACCCTGTTTAAGTTATTTATTTATGACAAAATAGGTTTAAAAAAGGTCAGGCGTTGAAGGTTTTATAACAATGCTGCTATACAAAGGGAAATTACTTGTATGTACATCACGAAATAATTATTAGTTAGCCTGGTAAAGTACAGATGTCCTTTAATAATTCAAAGCGTTACTCACAGGAATGGTAACGACTGAGACTCGACCGTTATGTGGTAAAATGCAGAAATTTTATTAAAAATGATCTTATTTTCAGCAAATACTTATTACGTTATTTTATCTATTATTTAAAAAATCATTCATATAATATTTTTATTACTGTTGCATAAAAATTATTATTATCCGACATTTATGTAAGTACCTACCAAATATAATATCAAAAATAAAAATAATTTAGTGATTATACGTAACAATAAAATAATTTATTATGATGCAACTCATTAAAAATAAAAATAAAAAAATAATTTTAGAAACAGAGGTAACGACATAAAAATAGAATTTTCTTACTTATTATGGAACCTACTTTCAATAAATTATAAAAGACACACGTTCCAAAGTAAAACTAAAACACTTTCAAGCACAAGAGTTGTAATGTACATATTATAAATAAAGAAGCTTTCAAAACACTTAGAGACACTGGAATACTGAAAATTAGAAGGCTTCTTTGGTCTTTATAGCATGCACCCCACTCCAGAATATTATTAACTGCGAATTCGATATAGTTAATAGGTTTATTATGTAAGGGATGGAGGATAGGAAGATAAGGGAAAGAGGGAGGCAAAAATTAAGTTAATTTATTTAAACAAAAAAATCTATTAATTAATATAGAATACATAGGTACCTATATAAAAACTGTTTTAGGCAATTAACAACTAATATAATTATAGAATTATTATTATTTTAATTTTAGGGTATAAAACAATTGAGTATATATATATTTAATTAAAATTAAATTACAATAAAATATTATTATAAAGATCTTAATTTTTATTAACTATGATGTACTTATAACATTATTTTTTTGTTTATTGAATTTAATATATATGTATTGTTACGTAACCAATTATTTTTTTTAATTCAGGGGGTGGTATTGGACATCTGCACCTATTCCAGTGGCATCCATCAACAACTTACCTAATACTGTAAATCTTCATTTTAATATTGTAATATCCTTTTATTTGTACGGTACAGTGATTTAAAAGAAGTATAATGTTCTTAGTGTTTGTTAGATATCAGAAATTGTATTAAGAACAGGGACGAGTCATATTTATGCATTAGGAGGGTTTCCCGTTGTAATCCTGTAAGGGCTAGCCGGAACTACTAAGGTATCCAAACGACACGAGAAACAATGCGGCCATCAGGTGACACTATCATCCTCTTTCTGTTGTACAGCTAGGTGGTTGAAAAAATTTAACACCATATCAACATATCATGCCCAAATTATCTACAATTAAACAAACCTAAGTAGCAGCACACACACCTGTGACATTTCGACAAAAACGAAAATGAAACATTATTATTTATGGACGAAAACCAAGGACCCATTAAAGAAATCTATTAACAACTATTTCAGATAAGAATAGGACAGACGTCAACATGGTAAAGAGGCCCGCAACATATTTTCAAAAATTACACAAATTAAATATTTTTTTATAGCGAACAATAAAACAAAGTCTATTACGATTTTGCGTTATTTGATGGTATAAGGATATTTTTTTAGGGGCTGCATTAATAAATACAGGGTAGTTGCAATCTGGGTATAATTAAGTATTTTTAATCCTCTTTATACTAACAAAAAAAAAAACATCTGTATTTATTGCAAGAAAGCACCAAAAAAATTATAAACTACTACTTGAGAGTGAAATTATATATCTAAGAAAGACTGTGAGATATTAATTACCTGAGATTTTTAGTTTACCCCTTTGGTGAGATATGTCGGAATTCTCTTTTTATCCGTACGTAACACTTTCTCTATAACGAGTTTTTAATTTAAACATTGGAAAAGAATTGTAAGAAATCTTGAATAAAAAGTTAATGCTAGATTTTCAATTTCTTCCCTTCGTTTAAGTGAGATTTTCTCCCTTTGTAGGATTCCCTTTTTCTCTATTTTGAACTCATATTGTGATTGGATGTTCCTTGAAGTTACGTGAAGTTTATCTTTTACTTTTACTCGAGATTTACCCTAAATAATGAGTTTTTGAGTAAAAGGAAATTATTTTAACTAAGTTTAATTAGGTACGTGAGATTTTCAGTGACCCTCCTTCTTTTAAGTGAGATTTTCAGCGATTTCCTCTCTTTAAAAGAGACTTTGTAGCATCCCATTCTCCTTTTTTGTAGTTTACTTAATTAATTGTTGTTTCTACAGAGAATTCGTGGTTAAGAAAGCAATAAAAAACAATAAACTACCCTCTGGACTATGATCAAGTTTGTGCGAAACCTAGAAACGTATTTAAGGAATGTCGATTTTTAGGGAAGTTTTTTTATCTGGGTGCTTCCCTTACCTGTAGCGAGATTTAGTAAGATGTGGCAGGATCCTCCTCCTCCTCCTTTTTAAGTGAAATTTACCTTATAACGAAATTTTGAAAGAAAATTGTAACAATTTTTTGATGTGAAAGTTTGTCGTGAGATTCTCACTTTAAGTAAGAGTTTCATTGACCCTCTCACTTTGTTAAAGTGAGATTTCCAATGACCCTCTCCATTTAAATGAGACTTTGTAGCATCCCATTCTCCTTTTTTATAGTTCACGTAATTAATTGTTGTTTCTACAGAGAATTCGTAGTTAAGAAAGCAATAAAAGACAATAAACTACCCTCTGGACTATGATCAAACTTGTGCGAAAGCTCGAAACGTATTGTATATAAGGAATGTGAGTTATTTTTTATTTGGGTTGTTCCCTTCCCTGTAGTGAGATTTAGTAAAATGTGACAGGACCCTCCTCCTCCTCCTTCTCCTTTTTAAGTGAAATTTATCCGATAATGAAGTTTTGAAAGGAAATTGTAACAATTCTTTGATGTGAAAGTTTGACGTGAGATTCTTACTTTAAGTGAGATTTCCAGCAACCCCCTCTTAATAAGTGAAGTTTCCAACAACCCCATTCTTTTAAACGAGACTTTGGAGAATCCGCTTCTTCCTAGTATATTTTGAGCTTTTGTAATTAATGGAAGTTCCCTAAGATGTTTATGGTAAGAATTCAATAAAAACCAATAATAAACTACCCTCTTGGATTGTGACTAAAATAGGTACTATATTTAAGTAAAATATTTTAAATTCTTTGTTACGAAACAGCAATTCTCTGTAGTGAAACAATTCCTAATACAAAATATATAATCAGTAAACATCGTAATAAGTAGGTGTATAAAAGAAAAACATTGTGGGTGGACTACCAGTAAGTTGCCTACAGGAGAAAGAAAAGCAACGTCTCAGGACGTTTCGTATTTAGTCCATCATCGTAATTTTGTTTACGTGTCAAAAATTAACGATCTCTTTAATTTATAAAATTCTGTTGTTTATCTCTGTACTCTGTTATCCATGAATGTAAATTTTCTACAAATAACGAAAGCAATAGTTGGGTATCTTACGTTACTGTAAAATAAACTACCAAAATTGTACATTAAATCATCTTCATTTAAAATCTTCTTTCGTATCTTCACAAGTAAGTAGAAATAATCGTTTTGGAAACATGTTGATTTATTGTTCAGTGGCTGCGATCCGTCAGGGGCAGAAATAGTGATAAAATAATATTTCCCCCCCTCAACAGAACCCAGTCAAAAAACATTCTCATCTACAACAACTTATAAATAAATACAATAAAATTGTGTTAAAATATTTTATACAGTATTTAATTACAATAATTAATATTTTTCTTGCATAACTGCAGGTAGGTAATGTTGTAGTTGATGTGGTGTGAAGAAATTGATGTGTTTCAACTTAAGCGAAACCTTTTTCTGTGGAAACAACGCCCATGAGAGGTTGTGCCTGCAGAAAAAGAGCTCCAGTTAAGCCAGATATTCAATTAAATCAATCTTGATAGTTGATTCGTCAACTTCTTCAGTTTTCATTCATCCAACGATTATCGCGTCACTAAGTTTGCTACCTACCTAATATTTACTTTTGATACAATATTTAGTACTTGGTACTTCACCTTCTAACATTTTTACAATAAATTTATTAAAACAATGAAACCAGACAGTATTTTAAAACTAAATTAAGTAAACTACTAAATACATATGTCACCTTAAAATTAGAATATTCTTAAACAATGGTGGATCCATTGACGGAACACCCATTTGGGATCAGAATAACTAAAATTTTAATTCAGTATAGGAATTTGTTCAAACTTTGTTGGAGGAAGTCAAAAATTCTTATTAGATGGTAATAATCGAAAATATTCACAATAGCTTTAATCTACTTACAATTAAATTTATAATTAATCATACAGGGTAATTTTGACTTAATAAGCAGTGTGTGCATTAAGAATCTGCAGTTAGAATTTGTTTACAATGTTTTCCAAACGATTTTTAGTGTGATGCTTATCGTTAATTGTTACAGTAACTTGTTAATTGTTATTTGTTCATTGTTACTTGCTACTTTCTTGTTAAAAAAACAGTGGAGTCGAAAAAGAACATACAAAAACCGAGCAATACCCTTCCCCCCTTGTATGCGAACGTATTTTATGAACGGCCCCTTAATTAATACTAAAATGTAATTATTGTAAATAGTGAGATTTTCAAAAACCCTCTCCTTTTAAGTGAAATTTCCAATGACCCCCTCCCTTTAAATGAGACTTTGTGGCATCCCATTCTCATTTATTATAGTTGACGTAATTAATTGTTATTTCTAAAGAGAATTGGTGGTTAAAAAAGCAATAAAAGACAATAAACTACCCTCTGGACTATGATCAAACTAATTTAAGGAATGTCAATTTTTAGGTGTTTTTTTTATGAAATTTTGAAAGAAAATTGTAACAATATTTAGAATTAATTAATACCAACCGAAATGTAATTATTGTAAATGGTATGTAATAAAAGGCCAACAATAAACGACAAAAATAAGAACAGTAGTGTTATTCCTAATATAAATATTCAAAAGCACGACAG
Organism: Agrilus mali; assembly: GCA_029378335.1. Taxonomy (NCBI): domain Eukaryota; kingdom Metazoa; phylum Arthropoda; class Insecta; order Coleoptera; family Buprestidae; genus Agrilus; species Agrilus mali. The sequence continues at coordinate 28,010,712 of CM055657.1, read as the reverse complement.
GGAGTCTGGATACAAACAAGATACCGCCGCATCGAGAAAAATGACAGAATATTTTCTACTAATACACATCATGTGGATTGTAATCATTTACGTATTTAAATGTTTAAAAATGTATGTTTCATTGAGTACCCAACGAACTTTCAATTTAGAAGATTAAATGTACGCCCCTGCATGTATTCAAAAGCCTGGACAGACCCTTGCGTGCCGAGAATTGACCAGCCTCGTTTCTGAAAATTTTACATAAACAAACTTTGAACAGGGTTTACGAGCTTTAACAACTACATGTTTGAACACTTGTATCATTTTATATAATAAGTCTCAATATTTAAGCAGTCTCTTATGGCATCTTTTGTTAATGCACCATGTTGTTTTAGTTCGAAAACATTTTTTTAGTCCAATAAAGCCGTTATCAGTATTTTTTTACATAATTGCAATACGTAACTGGCCATTAACTAGTAGAAGACTGCATGGTAAATATGTGTTTGTCATTATTGCATTAAAAATCCTTCCAGTCGAGATCATTAGCTAATGTTCATAGTATACAGGGTTTTTAAAGTTGATGGGCTATTAGAAGTATATGAATTAGTAGAAGGAATTCAATTCTGAAACTTGGGCTCATTTGGTTATTGTTTATGCCGCTTCTTTTAAAAATATTTTCAACTTCGATTTACATCCGGTTATACCGGAAGTCGATACCAACTTTGTTATTTTAAATGGAATGGTATATTTTTTACGCTGAATTCGAATAAAACGTGTAATTCTAAGGTAAGTTTGATAACCAACTTGTACACCTATGACGATCGGTTTCTGAGTTAATTTAATTTATAGAAAAAAAATCGCTACCGCAACCCAAATTATAAAACATCATAACATCCACAAAATACGACTTAGAGTGTTGAAATTTTTACTAGTAATAGTTGAATATTAGTGCTAACGCCTTGAGAAAATTGAATTAAATTATTTATACAGGGCGTTCAAAATAAAATTCTAAAATTGAAAAACTTCAAACACGAATTACTTCGTTTTTTCAAATGGCACCTACTATTTTTTATTTTTTCAATCGATTCCTTTTTTTATCCTCTTTCGATCTATATGGATACTTCCTATTTTAAGTAATAATTCAAAATTATTCCAAAATTTTCAAATAAAATAGGAAGTATCCATATGGATCGAAAGAGGATAAAAAAAGGAATCGATTGGAAAAATAAAAAGTAGTAGGTGCCACTTAAAAAACGAAGTAATTCGTGTTTGAAGTTTTTCAATTTTAGAATTTTATTTTGAACGCCCTGTATAAATAATTTAATTCAATTTTGTCAAGGCGTTAGCACTAATATTCAGCTATTACTAGTAAAAATTTCAACACTCTAAGTCGTATTTTGTGGATGTTATGATGTTTTATAATTTGAGTTGCGGTAGCGATTTTTTTTCTATAAATTAAATTAACTCAGAAACCGATCGTCATAGGTGTACAAGTTGGTTATCAAACTTACCTTAGAATTACACGTTTTATTCGAATTCAGCGTAAAAAATATACCATTCCATTTAAAATAACAAAGTTGGTATCGACTTCCGGTATAACCGGATGTAAATCGAACTTGAAAATATTTTTAAAAGAAGCGGCATAAACAATAACCAAATGAGCCCAAGTTTCAGAATTGAATTCCTTCTACTAATTCATATACTTCTAATAGCCCATCAACTTGAAAAACCCTGTATAATAAAAGCAAAAAAAGATCGAAACGTTGTATTGAATAAATGTAGTTTATTGTTTCTTAAATTTTTGATCGGATACTTTCAATTCAGTTCATTTCAGTTGTAACTTCTCAGTTAAGTGAATATATTTTTTTTAATGCACAATTCCTTATATAATTTAATTCATACCCCAAACAGTGTTCCTAGTGGGTACATATACAGATATATTAAGTAAAATATAAATTTAGTATCTTATTCTCATTCAAAGAATCCAAAGTGACAAGAAAGCTCTAGTTAGTGTACAAGCATTTAGTAGTGACTGTGGACTTTGAATAAGGCCACATGTCTTTGTGGACCCTCCTGTATTTAAAAATCCTGGATCCGCCCTTTAAATATAACAAATAGTTAGTTACATAGTATTATTTACACTCATTAACGTTAAGTACAAGAAACGGTATTTTTACCCGGCACCTCCACCAAAATAAATTCAATTACATAAGTATTCAAGTAGGTACTTAACTATTTACAAAATTATTCATTTATGTAAACATCGATTTATAAACTTATTAACAAAAACATATCTTATAAAACACTTTTTTGATTGAGAAAAAGATATTCCTCTGGTAGTTTTGCAAGATACAAAGGGATACAAATCATTTATTTTAAAACATTTTAATACTCCGCAAGACTTTTAAGAACATTGAGTATGGTTGACAGAATTAAGGGAGGTAATATATATAACAAATGTAAATTTTATTACGATGATTATTAATTTCTTATTTTTAGTCCGGTCAGTTTAGACATTCGAAGCTACATAAATTCTCACCAAGCTGAAAATCAGTAAGATTGTTTAAAATATGATTAAAAATAAAATTTGAAAGTTCCCCATCTTTCCCCTGTATGGACAAAAATTTATTCAAGGTTAAAGGTAGAAAAAAAGAGTTTTTCGCGATTTTCAGCAAAACGGTAAGTTTTATCATAAAAATGCTTCAGACAAAAATTGTAGATCATAAAATTATCTATAAAATATGTGTGAATATTTTTTTCCTAAGAGCCACCGTTTCTGAGATATCAGGTTAAATGAAACCCAGTCCCTTATTTTAAACGCCAGTGTAACCTCGAGACAACATCTGTCTCCTGTTCAATTGTATGCGTGGCTAGGGTCTTATACCTGCTTTATGTCAGTGTGCCCAATAAATGAAATACTGTTAGTCTCAGGGTTGCCAGATTAGGGGATTTTCCTCAAAAAATGGGGGATTTTTTTCCTTTGGGGTATTTTTTGGGGATATATTTTTCAGGGGAATTCTTCTGGGGAAAATTTTTCCTCTACAATCTTTTTTTCTATTTGCACTAAATATTTTCTAGTTCTTGGGGATTTATCTGTCACATCGCTTATTTTGGGGTATTTTAGAGATACATATTTTATAGATAATTTTATGATCTACAATTTTTGTCTGGGGTAATGTTATGATAAAAGTTACCGTTTTGCTGAAAATCGCGAAAAACTCATTTTTCTGACCTTTAACCTTGAATAAATTTTTTTCCATACAGGGGAAAGATGGGGAACTTTCAAATTTTATTTTTAATCATAATTTAAACAATCTCACTGATTTTCAGCTTGGTGGGAATTTATGTAGCTTTACTCTTATTTTTTGTGTAATTTGACCGGACTATTTGCGTTTTCATATTGTTTAAAATAAGCTCAATGTGGATAAACGAATTTGATGACTTTGGGCCTATTTTAAGCAAAATTAAATTGACATGAAAACAATTATTAATCACTGAATTTTATTTTCCGTTTTGTTCAAAAAACAAAATTTGAAAATTATACCCTTGGGGGCTGTTCATAAAATACGTCACGCTAAAATTAGCTTTTTTGGCCCCCTCCCCTCCGGTTGTAACGCTGTGTCACACTTTCTGTGACCCTCCTGTAAATATTAAGTCACAAAAACTAACCCCCCCCTCCCTGAACACGATAAATTTTGATTGATAATACACAAATTTTGATAGTCAAAAATATTTATTTTATTTAATAAATATCTTTTGTAACGAACAAATAAATAATATTTCTATTTATCAGAAGTCCAAGGATTCTGTAAAAATTCAGTGAATTTTTTGTATGAACGGCAAACGTCGCGTTGCCGTAGACCCCCTCTCCCCCTTGTCACATCTTGTCAAACTCAGCAAACATATTTTATGAACGGCCCCTTGTTTAATGTTCTAACCAATACCTTGAAGGTCCTTATATTTAATTTCTCACTTATTCTTTTATGTTATAGGTACCATTTAACCCTCAAATATATTATGAAATTTGAAGCTTGTTTCAAACAGAACACCCTGTGTACGATAAGGACATAAATAAAGAAACAACTGACCATCGAATAAATATTATTTGTTTTGTTGTTCAATATTATTTTGGTACGCTAAAGGTCCTTACAAGTACAAGTAATTTCCCATTTACTCTTTTATGTTATACCATTTCACCCTCCCCTGTGTACGATTACATAAACAAGGAAACAACTGACCATAGAATAAATATTATTTGTTTTGTCCGGAAAATCAAATGATGTGATGAATAATGATCAATTGCAACAATGTTGATTGTATTTATGAGGGAAAATTTGACGTCATAGCTGCAGTAACGTTGGAATTGTTGATGGCAGGTGTAAGGGTAGAATGTATTCATCCGGTGGTGCGCCTGGTTCAGGGAAGTAAAGATTCGGTATTGCGTCATAGAGGAAAGGGTAACGTCCTGCGGCTCTTGCCGTCTCTCTCTATCTTGTTTGTGCTATTATTAGACCGAGGACAAGTTATTTTTAGCCGTTTTATGTAGGTTAGCGAAGGGGGAGACGCATGCGCCACAACACCCTTTCCACTATGACGTCAGACTTGTTCTACTTATGTTTTTCCCCCCTTTTGCTTTGCTCCCTTTTATTTTATGGATTTTAAAATTTCAACATTATTGGAACGTGTGTATTAAAAATAAAAATCAAACTAGGGACTTTCTAATACGTAAAATAATCTTTTGTAACCCTGCATGTATAATTTTAGGTACCTATATTAAAAAGTACAGCCACAATTGTCAAAACCTCGTCTTCACTCTGCAGCCAATTTTTAGGGCTGATAATGTTAATAGATCTGTGATTTCTTTTGAATTAGTTTCTTAAACACACCCCCAGCAGTAGGAAAATATAAAGGAATTTCAGAAAATGAAAAGTGGCGATAATACGAAATCGAAAGAAGACCTTTGTGAGCCTATTTTTCCCTCGTCCTCTCATCGTTAACCTACGGCTAAAGGAGGACAATCTAAAAATAAACTAGGAGGGAAATATACCCCAATACATTTTAAAAATAAACGTTTTTTGTGTGTCCTTTTAATACAGTTGCAAACATGTACGAAAACGATTTAAGAAGCAATCATGACGAAGAATCCAGAAATAGGCAGGTAGGTAAGAATATATTTATCACATGCCTGATTATATTCAGAAGACAATAACATAATATACTTATATAACCACTAATTAGAGCATAAATCATTTAAAACCATTGCAACAAAATTTTAATAATTAATTACCTATAGGTATACTCAAAATAAAATAATTTCAATAATAAGTAACTGTAGCGGTAGCCCCAAAAATAATAAATTCATTTTTAGAATGGCGTAGAGAAGGCGTTTGGGGTGAAAAAACACATTTGGACCGATGTATCAATAAAAAAAATCAAAACATTATTGACTCCCTTGTTGTTCCCCTAAACCTTAAGGACAATTACTGATAATAAAAATTGTATTGTATTAAATAGGGGAGGGAAGTGGGGGAAGATGCAGTAATTAGATAGTCAAACATTATTTTTTTTTATAGGAAACGTGTATCTACTGAAAATTACTTGTGAAAAACTGTTAATACCCAGGAATTTTCAAGTTAAAAAATTTTTCAATGATACTGATTGATAATATGATCAAAAAATCATTGACAATTAATCATATTGATGTTAATTAAAGAAGAGTTTAATATATTTAGGGTAATTAATGGAAAATAAATTTTTAGAACGGTGCAGAGTAAGCGTTTGGGATGGAAAACTAAATTTGGGCCGATATATGTATAAAAAAGTCACGTTTACTTTATCAAAAAATTCTTGACTCCTTCATTGTTCTCCTCAACCTTAAAGACAATTGCTGATAATTAAAATTGTATTGTATTCAATGCAGTAATTAAGGAAAGTTAAAAATTACTTTTAAAATTTTTTGGACCCTGTGGGGCTTTTTATTTGATATATTATATACTAATATACATTGAAAATTTCCTGTGACTGTTAATACTCAGGAATTTTCAAGTAAAAATAATCCAATGATACTGATTTATTATATGATCCAAAAAATTATATTATTTTTACACCTTTATTAATTAGAGTATATTTAGAACAGAAATTAAAAAGTTTCGATATCTGAGGAAAGGTTTTTGGAAAAAGATTTTTACATGTTCCTTTTAGAGATTTTTTGATATTTATAGAAAAAAAACTGATAATATATTTTTAACACTAATAAATAATTTAATCATTAACCGCAACCCTTTTAATAAGACTAAAATAAATAATAACAATTGTAGAATAATTATTTTTTTTATCTGAAATATTTTTTTTTCCCTGTGTATTATATTATACTAACTAAAAATTTCTATAGACGTGAGGATTGTTCTCAAATAATACATAATATCGAGCCGGTATATACCATAATTAGGTATGTAACTTTGAAAGTGGACGCCAAAAACAAAGAAGTACAAACAATTACAAAGTGTTTACACAGAACTTAAAATATATACGTCACAAAGCCACCCTCATTTTTCCTAAATGAATTATTAATTACCATTCAATTTCTTATTGTTGTTATTAGTTTTCCTTATATTAAAAAGGTCGAACTTTAACCTTTCCTCAAAAACTCAAAATCGTACCTACCTATGAATTAATAAAAATGTCAGTAAACAACAGTAACATCGAAAAGTTTAGGTCTATTTTGGGAAATTTTATCTTCATTAGTCACGAAATGGTAAAAGTGAAAGTAATTCTACACTTAGATAGATGACGGTCTTAATTAGTTAATAAAGGTTGTAAAAAAAGTAAATATTATGGGAAATTATTGTTTAGTTATTATAGGGAAAGCACAACAAAAGATTTATAATAATTATTTATAAAACTTCTTACCTTGTATGAATAATGTTAAAGAGTTGTTGCGGGAAATTCAGTTGAATGAAAACGTATTAGTAGGTAGCGTTTGTTAATACATAGTTAAATATATGCAACAATGGATATTATGATAGTAAACCATTGTTATGGAAAAGGCGCTCATTTTCCATCGGAGTTCCACATCCAACTCCGAAGAAGCGCTTCGCGGTACTAGAATCGAAATTCTGAGATGAATCTGTATCAGTTAAACGCTTGTGTCGTTGAATGAATGTTCGCTCCCATTGGCCGTTTCCTCTCTGACGTCATTACATTGATTGTTAACTCTCACGTGTAGCTTGGATCAACGCTCAATGAGAAATAAAACGACTCAAAAAAAATTCGGGGCTCTGTTATGGAAGGTTATGTAAAACACCCCCGAAAACTATACGTGAGGTGTAAATGTCAGGATTCGTTAACTATAATAGTAATAAATAAATTTAAAGAAGGGAAATAAACATGCGAAGGGTTTGAAAATGCGCGCGATTTTACTGGAAAACTTGATGGAAAACTGAATGGCTGCGGAAGAGCTGGAAGCGGAGAAAAGAAATAGGTGGGTCCTACAGGCACGTACTCAGGAAGGATTACAGGACTTTTCTAACTGTAAATATCTATAAATATAAAAAATCCCGAATATAAATTAAAGGATTGTTTTCTATAAGTATATTTAAATACTCCACGGTTTTAACTTTAGCTCAAAACACTTATACACACCTTTTAAAATGAATTGCCCTTATAATTCCTTATAATTTTGTCCCTTTCGTGATATTTAGTAATATGTGGTGGAACCACTTCTCTCCCTCATGTTACATTAACCCTAGGAATTTAAACTTTAATAATTTTTTGAATAAAAAAACTAACGTGAGGTTTCTAATGAATCCCTCTTTTTAAATGAGATTTGTTGATATTGTTCTGGACCCCAGTTTCCTTATTTGAGTTCACATATTTAAGGAATGTCCCCCATTTTGGGACTGATTCTAACGAAGAAAATTATAAACTTTGTCTTTATCAAAATCAAAACTTAATAAGGGTTGCAAATTTTTTTATTACATTATAAAACTCAAACCAATCATTCGCTACTTTTTGTGAGGCTTCTTCAAGTTAGATCTTTTAGTTAGTTGTATAGGACCAACTCCAAAAGTCGAAACGTTTGGGGTTGGTAATAATTTTATTTGTTTAAAAGTCAAAGTATAATGAGATGGCAGAGGGTTGTGGACAATTATTTTGCTCAGGAAACTTTTTCAGCTTAGACCCCTGGTGAATTATTTTATGATGCATGTAACAATAGTTATTATGAGTCTTTAATTTATTTAAGATTTGTTAATCGCCCCTACAACTAACTATATTTTTGAACACTCCCTTTAGTGCAACAAATATAAAAAATCGCCCTTGTCAATTGCAATTACTGGCCATTAATTAAAATAGTAAATCAATAACAAAGTACCCCCGGTATATGTAACGTTATAATAAATAAAATAAAAATATTTTGTACAAGGATTTTATTCTCATTAATAACATTTTTTTAAAGCCTTCAGGGCGTAATTGTAGTTTTTGTAGATTTATTTTTTATTTATGAATAAGTACATGTAGGTATGTACTTATAATAACAAAGAAGAATTAAAGGTCATATAAGTGCCTTTTTTGTGTATATAAACAAGAAACATTTTCATAAATAAAATCTTCAAAATGGAATAATTAGTCCGGTCAATTTAGACATTCGAAGCTACATAAATTCCCACCAAGCTGAAAATCAGTAAGATTGTTTAAAATATGATTAAAAATAAAATTTGAAAATTCCCTTTCTTTCCCCTGTATGGAAAAAATTTTATTCAAGGTTAAAGGTCAAAAAAATGAGTTTTTCGCGATTTTCAGCAAAACGGTAAGTTTTATCATAAAATTATCCCAGACAAAAATTGTAGATCATAAAATTATCTATAAAATATGTTTGAATATTTTTTTCCTAAGAGCCACCGTTTCTGAGATATCAGGTAAAATGAAACCCAGTCCCTTATTTTATACGCCAGTGTAACCTCGAGACAACATCTGTCTCCTGTTCAATTGTATGCGTGGCTAGGGTCCTTTTACCTGCTTTAGGTCAGTGTGCCCAATAAATGAAATACTGTTAGTCTCAGGGTTGCCAGATTAGGGGATTTTCCCCAAAAAATTGGGGATTTCTTTTCCTTTTGGGTATTTTTTGGGGATATATTTATCAGGGGAATTCTTCTGGGGAAAAAATTTCCTCTACAATCTTTTTTCTATTTGTACTAAATATTTTCTAGTTCTTGGGGATTTATTTGTCACATAGCTAATTTTGGGGTATTTCAGAGATACACATTTTATAGATAATTTTATGATCTACAATTTTGGTCTGGGATAATTTTATGATAAAACTTACCGTTTTGCTGAAAATCGCGAAAAACTCATTTTTTTGACCTTCCACCTTGAATAAAATTTTTTTTCTATACAGGGGAAGATGGGGAAATTTTAAATTTTATTTTTAATTATATTTTAAACAATCTCAATGATTTTTAGCTTGGTGGGAATTTATGTAGCTTTACTCTCATTTTTTGGTCTAATTTGACCGGATTAAATTAAATTAAGAAAGTTTGCATAATCCCTATATTTAATAATCCACAAATTTATTGTAAATTCTACATACGTTCCTCACAAATTGTAGTTTCTTCAGTTCACGTAAAAGTGTAGTCATTTAATCATATCAAATCATTATAAAAAAATTTACAATTTTATTGTCACTTTGAATAATGTTTCGCAAAGCTGTTGCTTCTTCATTCAATCCAAATAAAATTAGCTTTTCTTAATAATACTATACTCAAAAGGGTTAAACTAATGACCTCTTTAATTAACAGAACCAAAAAGTTCCCCATTTGCAGCATTTTCCCTCTTAAAATTTCCATTACGGTCCTGCATTTACGTCATCACATTGCGGACTTGCAAACATTTGACTGGTATATACTGTAACCGTTTTGATTAAATTTAAATAGCCCTCTGAAAGCCATTTTTTTAGTCAAAAACGACCATATAAATAAATACCGATATCATAATAAATAGTTGCCCGATCGATGTAGATTATTTTGCAAATTTTTTAATAGAACAAACTTGTTCTATAAATAGAGCAAACACAACCATATATTGAACTGCAGGTCATAGACCCGGGGTGTACACCCCGCGAATGACCTAGTTGCCCCCTCCTTGACACACTTTGCAACAAGTATTGATGCGTCTCTCGCCCCTACCTGATACGGTGACGTCATAGAATCCTGTAGCCGGGATAAATGCATACAATATTATCCTCGTTTCGAAAATAAAATGATGTAGAAACATTAAACAAAAAAAAAAAAAAAAGGAAAAGAAATCGGAGAGGAGGAACGGAACGGATGAATATGTATTCCGCTAACAATTTAGTTTGTGCGCACATTTAATCGCAAAGTGGAAAAATCGTTAAGTGGTTGCCTCAATGGGAAATGCAGAACAGAACATCCTCGTTAAAGAAGAAAATTACTATGAATATGTATAAATAGTAGCAGGTATATTAGCTATAAGGGTTGTGAAGTCACAAAGTAAAAAACCAGGGGGTTTCTTTGTTATTATTGATGGCTGCTCACGGCAGACACACAATCTAATTGAGGGTGATATTGGATAATTGTGGCTGCAAAATAGAGAACTCATTGATTTTGAAAGGGTTCGATTTTAATCCTTGTGGTGGTGGTACAGGATCAATTTTTCTTCTTAGACGAATTTTGACGTTTCGAGAAACTATTTTGGTTCGATTAGGTTAGGTTAGGTTAGGTTAGGTTAGGTTAAGCTCAATTAATTTATGCTAGGTTGGTATTTATTGACTTGATGAGGGCACAAAAGCAGCAGCTGACCAAACATCAGACAAAGGACTTTTTGGATCACTGGCCACCATCAAGCTCAAAAATCGTTTTATCTTTACATTGCTATCCTATTATTTGGGGTAATTTTAACATACTTAGTGTATCAAAGTGTTTCTTGAATTTTTATAAGCTGTTAGATACCAAAACATTCAAGATCATTATTCATGCTCTTCCACTGACCAAAAAAATTAATATTAAAGGGCAAAATAAAAAATAATTTTCTGTTAAAATAATAACATTACATAAATTGAGAAAGGGGTGCTCCTGAAAGACATTTCAAATAAGTTTTTCCTTCAGGGGTTGTCAAAGTTGACCAATTTGATTTTGGCTATTGGGGGTAATTCTTAACTGATTTTGATGTTTGAAAAGTCGATTCTTAATAGATTCTAACATGTTTAAACAGGGTATGGAAGATGTTTAAAATTCTAATATTTCCTTAAGGGTTAAAAAATTGTTTTCTTGTTTAAACAAATACAGTGAAACTTCGATAACTCGAAGGTTGATAAGTCGACTTTTTAATAGGTCGAACTAATTGGTTCTAGATAATAAGAAAATTATATTTGGCGCCAACTTCAATAAGTCAAATTTTCTGGGGCTATCGCTTAATAATGTTAAATTTCACCGTCTCATTTGTGACATGAAATGAATACATACAAATGTTCATTTATATAAAATAAACACAAAATATACAGGGTTTTTCAAGTTGATGGGCTATTAGAAGTATATGAATTAGTAGAAGGAATTTAATTCTGAAACTTGGGCTCATTTGGTTATTGTTTATGCCGCTTCTTTTAAAAATATTTTCAAGTTCGATTTACATCCGGTTATACCGGAAGTCGATACCAACTTTGTTATTTTAAATGGAATGGTATATTTTTCACGCTGAATTCGAATAAAACGTGTAATTTTAAGGTAAATTTGATAACCAAATTGTACACCTACGACGATCGATTTCTGAGTTAATTTAATGTATAGAAAAAAAATCGCTACCGCAACCCAAATTATAAAAAATCATAACTTCCACAAAATACGACTAAGAGTGTTGAAATTTTTACTAGTAATAGCTGAATATTAGTGCTAACGCCTTGACAAAATTGAATTAAATAATTTATACAGGGCGTTCAAAATAAAATTCTAAAATTGAAAAACTTCAAACACGAATTACTTCGTTTTTTCAAATGGCACCTACTATTTTTTATTTTTTCAATCGATTTCTTTTTTTATCCTCTTTCGATCTATATGGATACTTCCTATTTTAAGTAATAATTCAAAATTATTCCAAAATTTTCAAATAAAATAGGAAGTATCCATATAGATCGAAAGGGGATAAAAAAAGGAATCGATTGAAAAAATAAAAAATAGTAGGTGCCATTTGAAAAAACGAAGTAATTCGTGTTTGAAGTTTTTCAATTTTAGAATTTTATTTTGAACGCCCTGTATAAATTATTTAATTCAATTTTGTCAAGGCGTTAGCACTAATATTCAGCTATTACTAGTAAAAATTTCAACACTCTAAGTCGTATTTTGTGGAAGTTATGATGTTTTATAATTTGGATTGCGGTAGCGATTTTTTTTTTATAAATTAAATTAACTCAGAAACCGATCGTCATAGGTGTACAAGTTGGTTATCAAACTTACCTTAGAATTACACGTTTTATTCGAATTCAGCGTAAAAAATATACCATTCCATTTAAAATAACAAAGTTGGTATCGACTTCCGGTATAACCGGATGTAAATCGAACTTGAAAATATTTTTAAAAGAAGCAGCATAAACAATAACCAAATGAGCCCAAGTTTCAGAATTGAATTCCTTCTACTAATTCATATACTTCTAATAGCCCATCAACTTGAAAAACCCTGTATCTCTCGCTACCTCGAAGTGTTTTTTGCAAGTTCAGTGGCGGATTTACACATTTGCCGCCCGTAGGCTATTCAAAATTTGCCGCCCCTACTGACACCTGCAATTCTATACCCTAATTCACAATCAATTTTTTCTCAATGAAATTGCAACTTTATGACTGTTTTATATTTTTATCAGACTAATCAACAAATATTGATACGAATTCGTTAGGATTAAAAATGTAAGAATGATAAGAAGAACTTTCGTTGAATGAATATTTACAGCTATTATTCATTACAATATTATCATTAGTTTTTTTTTTTTTTTAATTATCATCATTCTAAGAAATGTACAATATTTATGAAATTCTGTGCAACAATATGCAATTTTTTACGTGTAAATTTATTAAATTTTTATTCTACACTCAAACAGGTTGTTAATATCATCAGAAATATCAATAGAAAAGTAATAATTTTCCACATATATGGTATATCTATATAATATTTGTTATTGTTTTTTTAAGCAATTTTTTTTCGGATCGCATTTCTCTTCGAATAGATATATTTAAGTGGTGAAACATATTACACATTAATTGAATAGCGTGGGTGGACCTAAAGAAAAAATTATGGCAATAATTAATTTAAAAAATAGGTAAAAATACTAAATTTAAAATGTAATACTTAAACGCTATTGGAATATTTTCAAAATTCAAAATCACAATAGTACTTATATTTTATAAATAAGCGTTTAGTAATTTTACATATACAGACGTTAGTGTATAGCACTAAAATATTGTAATTTTTGTTGATTTTTTGAGCCTCGTTTTTTTCCGTGTATAAGATAATATTTTTTTCTATTTCTGTAAGACAAAAAAATTTTTGAGCAGTTTGCCGCCCCCTAAAATCTGCCGCCCTAAGTTCCAGCCTCTTCGGCCTGCTGGTAATCCGCCACTGGTCAAGTTATCGAAGTTCGACTGTATGGTATTTACTGTATACCAAAAAATATCTAAGGGTGACTGTTATTATTGATTTTTAGTAGGTACGTTATTTAATAGTTAGTGAATCAATCGGAGGGTGTTTAAAAAGATAGTTATTTTGGTGTTGTAACGTTCGGACGATAAAGTGGTGGGGAAACCTTTCATACTTTTGAATTGACTGCTAGCAAAGCTGGACCGAAATCCAGAATGAAATAATGCAATGTCCTCCATATCCTGGAGGCCAGGGCATCGCACCCTATTTGACCTACTTCCTCCCCACCAGCTTTTATGTATGACTTCATGCTGACGTAACTGGAAATGTAGGACAATTTCATTCTAAAATATCAGCTTGGTTAGATTCAGAATTGGTCTACTATCCATATATACATAGGTACATGTATGTATTTAACTAGCCAACAAAATAAACTACATAATAAACATTTTATGATAGCAGTTCCTATTGTTATTTAACTTATTAGGTTAATCTTATTGTCGGTTTTCGTTATTCAACATAATAAATGTTACATTACGTTTCCCCCGGTTCGATTGTGTGCTGTATAGACCCAATCGAATTTTAAATGTCAAAGATCGCGTTTCTGCAACAAACGCATACAAGCGAAGGGGTTAATCTGAATGAACTTTGGAATTTCAAAACTTTATTGCTATTGATATTCCTAATATCATAAATATCAATCAATAAATATCTCTGGGGCATATTAATGTTATTTTCCTTTCTTTCCAATAACCATCAGGAAGAAAAAAGTAAACGTAACGTTAATAAAAATTTTTGCAACCCTTATTAAGTTTTGATTTTTATAAAGACAAAGTTCATAATTTTTTTCGTTAGAATCAGCCCCAAAATGGGTTCTCAGTAAATTGGGGACATCCCTTAAATATGTGAACTCAAATAAGGGTACGGGGTACAGAAGAATATCAACAAATCTCATTTAAAAAGAAGGCACACTTTGGAAACTTCACGTTAGTTTTATGATTCAAAAAATTATCAAAGGTTCAATTCCTAGGGTTAATGTAACACGAGGAAGAGAAGTGGTTCCACCACATAATACTGAACATAACCAAGTGGGGAGGAAATTAAAAGGAAAGCACATCACGTAAAAATCCAGATGTTATGAGAGAAGTTGTGACTTCTCTTTCTTTATTCTACCTAAAGCGACCCTTATCCACAGATAAGGGTCGCTTTTTGAGAAGACGAAATACGAATTAGCTTCCGTTTAAGGATAATTGCTAAAAGGCGGAAAAATTTAATCAAGATTACCCTTAAAGGGCTTATTAATTACGTGGTCCCAAATAAATCCAAAAAATCTCACTAAATCTGATTTAAAGAGAAGGAGTCATTGAAAATCTCCCATAAACTTTTTAATTCAAATAATTATCAAAAACTTCATTTCCTATGGCAAGTGTAACTTCAGGGAGAGAAGAGGAGGTGCCAACAAATATTATTTAATGTCACCAAGGGGGGTGAGTCCAAATTAGATGAAAAACACTTCACGTAAAAATCATGATATTATGTAGAAAAAATGAAAGAGAGGTTGTGGATGAGGGTGATCTTTTGTTAGAAGAAAAAATACGAATTAGCTTTTGTTTACGGATAATTGCTAAGCTTAAGGGTTGGAAAATTCCTTAATGAAAAAAATTTCCATGGATGATCCAAATTACCTGGTAATTAAATAATGTAATACTTATTATGTTTGTTTATTGTTGTTTTGTACTTTTATTATTATTGTTGGAAATACTCCGTCTTGGAGGAATCTTTGCAGCAGGGTTTGGTAGGTGTTAAACACTGCCGTTAAAATGTTGGCATGGTAACGGTAATGACGTCATACCGTAGTCACGGATTCTGAATATATAGGTCAGCTATTTGTGGACATCTGCACTCCCCAAATATACTAGAAGGCTTCAATGAACTTTCATGAATGCGGCACTCGGGATATAATTTGATTTTTTTCTCAAAAATTCCAAAATAGGAATGGCGTTAGATACCTACGTAACAAAATCAAAATGCTAAAAGGGCCTAACATTTAAAAGTTGCTAAAAATAGAGGAAGGTTAATGTCAGACACCCCAAACCCAAAAAAAAACAGTTACGAATTTTGATCAGAACTGATCAATTATTTACTAAATATTTAAAAATAGGTTTTTATTAACAGAGGGTCTAAAATAAGCACGTTTGTTTAAGAGTAAAGTGTTTGTTAATTTCAGGACTTAAATAAACCCAATTTTGTGATTTCAAAAATAATTAAACTTGTAGCTAGTTATAAATAAGTATAAACGAAATAATATTTTTAGATCTCTTAAAGATTAAAATGTATTAAAATAAATTAAAAATATTTAATTGGCCCTAAAATGTAAGTATACTAGAAAAATGTTATTTTTTCTATACGCTACTACATCATTTAGTAAACGTTATAATAATTGTATTTTAAACCTATAAACACTTCAGATAATTAAGTCTTTTACAAAAATGTTTTCCATTCTAAAGAAAATTCGAGTTTATGCCCACAATGGTGACCCTAATGCCACCTGATGGCATTTCCCGGAAGTTTTCTGCAGATAACTGAAGAAATATTCTCTTGTTAAACTATTTTATTATTATTTTTTATAACAATTAATATTCAATTTATTTCCAGTAGATGAAGAAATTTGAAGGGATACAATATTTCAATTCCTGGCACCTCCACCAATAATAACATTCTTTATGTGGATGTTCATTAGTTGTTGGTTTTTTTTTATTTGGTTGCCTTCGCCCCTTAGTAAAATTAAAAAAACTCTCCAACCTCCTCACATTTAATGACCTTTCAATTAAAAACGAGGAAATTACAAAAATTCTTACAAGGATTCAAAAATTGAAGTAAAATTTTCATAAATCTTCTTCCCTTTAAATGAGATTTGCTGGTTGTTTTAATGAAATAGGGAAACGAAATTATAAAATGTCTAAGGAATCAAAAATTGAAGTGAGATTTTGATTGATCCTTCTCCCTTTAAATGAAATTTGAAGGGGTTTCCAATTCAAAGAGGAAAGGAGATTATAAAATTCAAAAACTGATGTGCAATTTTCAGTGATCTCACGTCCCTTTTAATGAGATTTGTTGGAATGTTAAATCGAACAAAGAACTCAAATTATAATAGTTGCTATGATTCAAAAATTGACATGAGATTTTCAATTACCCCCTTCCTTTTAAATGGGAAATGAAGGAATTTTCAATTTAAAAAGAAATTACACTTAAATTGTTTTAGAATTTAAAAATATATTTTACATTTTCAATGCTCCCACATTCTTTTAAATGAGATTTAATAAAGTTTTTAACTAAGAAGAGAAGTCGAATTGTAACAATTCTTAGAACTCAACAATTAAAATGAAACTATCAATGATCTCCTCCTTTTAAATGAGATTTGGTAGCTGTTTTAATGAAATGAGGAAACGAAATTATAAAATGCCTAAGGAATCAAAACTTGACGTGAGATTTTCGTTGACCCTCCTCCCTTTAAATGAAATTTGAAGGGGTTTCCAATTCAAAAAGGAAAGGAGATTATGAAATTCAAAAACTGATGTGCAATTTTCAGTGATCTCACGTTCCTTTTAATGTGATTTGTTGGAATGTTAAATCGAACAAAGAACTCAAATTATAATAATTGCTATTATTCAATAATTGGCATGAGATTTTCAATTACCCCCTTCCTTTTAAATGGGAAATGAAGGAATTTTCAATTTAAAAAGAAATTACACTTAAATTGTTTTAGAATTTAAAAATATATTTTACATTTTCAATGCTCCCACATTCTTTTAAATGAGATTTAATAAAGTTTTTAACTAAGAAGAGAAGTCGAATTGTAACAATTCTTAGAACTCAACAATTAAAATGAAACTATCAATGATCTCCTCCTTTTAAATGAGATTTGGTAGCTGTTTTAATAAAATGAGGAAACGAAATTATAAAATGTCTAAGGAATCAAAACTTGACGTGAGATTTTCGTTGACCCTCCTCCCTTTAAATGAAATTTGAAGGGGTTTCCAATTCAAAAAGGAACGGAGATTATGAAATTTAAAAACTGATGTGCAATTTTCAATGATCTCACATTACTTTTAAATTATAATAATTGCTATTATTCAATAATTGACGTGAGCTTTTCAATTACCCCTTTCCTTTTAAATTGTAAAGTGAAGGTATTTTCATTTTAAAAAGAAATTATACTTAAATTGTTTTAGAATTTAAAAATATATGTTACATTTTCAATGCTCCCACATCCTTTTAAATGAGATTTGATGAAGTTTTTAACTAAAAGGAGAAGTCGAATTGTAACAATTCTTAGAACTCAACAATTAACGTGAAATTTTTATGATATCCTCCTTTTAAATGAGATTTGGTGGTTGTTTTAATGAAATGTCTAAGTAATCAAAAATTGACGTCCATCCCATTTCTTTTAAATGAGATTGTGCTGCATTATTTCAAACTCAAACAATAAATAGATGCTCCCCCCTTAAATAATTATCGTATTTTACATAATTATTTGTAACATAGGTATACATTCTCACACATACTTTACTCATATGTAGGTATGTATATGTTTTTTGAATGTTATAATTACCCTTACCAACTAACACGAGTCTATTTTGAGACCGAGGTAACTCTATTCCTATATGGCTTGATGGTTGAGTAGGGAAGGGTATGAGTAGGGGCAGGATACTTGGTAAACTTTTTTGGCATTCAGTTCCCTTACAGTCAGCAACTTCAGCTCTTGTTGACTAGTCATCTTCGACATCTGACGCATCCAGGTACGTGATAAAAATTAAACTATTTTCACTAATTAATTATCTGAATACATAATTGTGAGAAAATCATTGGAACATAACACATAGTGAATTTTATAGTGAGTGTTTACGGGAATAAAGTGATCATTGGTGTCTTTGCGGATAATATTGTACAGGACTTTTCGACTTATTTCCGTCAATAGTAACTAATTACTTATTATTTAAAATCTTAACATAATAATGTATGGAGGTATATTAGGTGTATAAGGAAATTATTTTGGTCGAAAATATTTAATTCTGCCCAGTTCTAAATTTAAACTATTACAAATTTGCGTCACCGGGAAAATGTTTACATTATTATTTTTAAATCGGTGTAGGAGTTTGAACTGCAGAAGACAATTTAATATCTATAAATATATCTACATAAACTAACGGAAAAATTAAGAAATATTAAGAAGTCAATTTGAAATTGAACAGAATAAAAATTAAACTATTTTTGAAGGTATTAATGTAATGGGTGGTGTATTTACACAGGCATTAAAAATTTATTTAATTGCCTGTAGAATGGTATTAATTGTATATAAACCAGTAGATATTATAAGAGGTAACTTGAGATAAGTGTTTGAAGCCAAATTTGGATGGATGGGCAGCGTCGGTTGCGCGTCGCGACGCGACGCCTAACTTTGGCAAACTTCCAACGGCATGGCATAGCTTTCTAAACTTAGACCGCAAATGAAATTTCTGGTCTTGCTGTAATAACGAAAATACTCATTATTTTTTCTTTCTAGGACAGTAAATAGCAAAACACAATCATGGCGGACGATGAGGTTTGGTAAGTAACTAAGTACTTAATCTACATATTATAGATATTTATTTTTAATGGTTTATTTTGTAGCTGTAATAAAAATATTCAGGACCTTATTAAGGTTTCTGGTTCACTCAAAAAGATTCGGGTTATTTTAGGAATCTATTTTCAGATCATTAGATATTTTTATTCTTTCAAATTGTCTTAAAAGAAATTTAAGGGATGAAAACGTTTTTATGTATTTATAATAAAGCCAACGTTTCCTTTCGTAGATTTAAAGCATCATCAGGGTGGATTATTTATAAAAGTCATAACCAAAGTTTTTTAAAGTTAGTTATTAGGTATATAACAACATAGTTTAATAATTTATCCTGATGAAGCTTTAACATTATGAAAAACTGAACGAAACGTTGGTTTGCTTGATTATGAAGCAATAAAAAAGTTGTTAGGTGGTACTACTGCTTTATTGATATTATAATTATTAGGGGATGAATTTCAATTTATATTTGAAATTATTTTATTGCAACCATTTAATTAAAATTTAGTTAGGTTAGAAAAAATATTTAATTGCAAATACTTTTGTTTCAATTTAATTTAAAATATAGAAACTTTTTCTATTTTTGTTTGAATTTAATACATATAAAAAAATGTTCTACTTTTTTGTAGTGAACTAATTTTTATTTTATTCTCCTTTTTTCTATTTCCTGTCATCTTGCTGTGGTCTTCGTGGGACGAATCGATTCACTTGGAATATCTACAGTATGAACATCTACTCAAAGCAAATTAATTATAAACAAAGGTACTTATACAATTATTAATAGATATCATATATTTACCAGTAGTACTTAGTAATTAAAAAATTGTTGTTCTGAAGTAGATGCTTAAATTTAATAGTTTCTTGATTCTTTTACAGCTACCAATACTTTTAGGATACATTTCTATAGGAAATGTTATTCTTTTTATCTCCAACGCTTTTTATATCTATTCATCTATCTATCTGTGTACATACATACTACAGTATTTAGTTTCCTCCTGTAGATTTGTAGTAGAAGTTGGTATTTACTTATACTATTCCTGCTTATTTTTATATAACTATTCATTCAGGTAAAGCCCAGATGTACCTACAGGTAATTTCTTGGTATAATACAAATATTAATAAAATAATAATTTACAAAACACTAACTATGCAATGCTTCAGTAATATGTTTGATAATAAATTAACATTTGGTTTGATATAATCTTTTATAAATACACAGTACACTATATTTCTTTTGCACTGAATTTTTGGTGTTCCAATTTCAATAAGTCATTTTAACACTAACAATTTTTACCCGATATCAGCAAAATTGATGTTAAGTACCTTTGTTTTTCCACAACACGTAACTTTTGTAAACTAAGTAATTAAATTAATTTCCCATATTAATTAAACAATTTTCTTTTTCTAGAGAAAGCGTTTGGAGGAGGCAAGTAATGAAAAGCTTTCACAATCGACCACTACACAAAAAAAATACAAAAAAAATTTTTTGGCGCAATCAGTAATAAATAAGTAAAATGAATTTTTCTTGAGGTTTAAAGAAATCAAAATTATGAGTAACATGTTACCATTTCCCATAATTAAAAAACAATCAGTAAATTAAATTTTTGATGTTACCTACATATATACCTAAAGGACCAAATTTCTTGGAATATGTATCTATTTCTTTTTGTATATTAAGTAGCGATAAATTGTTGTTATTGGAAGAGTTAGTAACAGTATTAAAATTTCATTAAGGTTAACACTTTTGTGTACGTATAACTTTTAACACATTTTACACTGACAATATAGGAAAAGAAGAAGAAGCAGGCCGAAATCGAGCGCAAAAGGGCCGAGGTCCGAGCTCGTATGGAAGAGGCCTCCAAGGCAAAGAAGGCCAAGAAAGGTTTCATGACACCGGAGAGAAAGAAGAAACTGAGGGTGAGTAAAAATACCAATACCGAAATCGAATATTTGTATCTATCTAAAAAGTTGGGAGGTTAGGTTAGGTTTGGGCAAATTTCCAAAAAACAATTCGAAACCTTTTGAAATTAACATTCACTTCTACATTTTTTCGATTTCTTTCCAAGAATATGTTAATTTCGTGGATATTTTTTTAAATGCAAATTATGCAGTTTTTATGAGATTTTCTTTTTTTAATTACGTAAAGTGAGTTTAAAGATGATTAAATGCACAAGTTTAATATACTTCATTTAGAAAAACAGTTTAATTTAACAAGCTTAATTATATTATAAAAGTGGCGAATGTACTTACAGATTATTCGGCATTTTTTTAAATTTAAATTGCTATTTATTTAATATAAGTAAATGTATACAGTAACATTGTTTGGAAGTATTAAAGTCAAAAAATTGTACTAAGTACAACGACTCATCTAAATTTTGAAAATAAATTAGAAACAATAATTTTATTTTCAGTAATTATTTTATTTAATTTTATACGATTTTGTAGTAGGTAAAATGATCAAAAAATTATAGACACAAATCAAAAATAAGTTTTCTATAGAACGAACAAAATAGCTCAAACCCCAACGCCAAAACACGACACTTTAGTTGTCAGAAGCACTTTTCGGTGCCTTCTCCAGGGACTGAAGTGAACTAAACCTAAAAGAGAACTAATCCTAATATAGAGGGTTTTTCAAGTTGATGAAGTATATGAATTAGTAGAAGGAATTCAATTCTGAAACTTGGGCTCATTTGGTTATTGTTTATGCCGCTTCTTTTAAAAATATTTTCAAGTTCGATTTACATCCTGTTAGACCGGAAGTCGATACCAACTTTGTTATTTTAAATGGAATGGTATATTTTTTACGCTGAATTCGAATAAAACGTGTAATTCTAAGGTAAGTTTGATAACCAACTTGTACACCTATGACGATCGGTTTCTGAGTTAATTTAATTTATAGAAAAAAAATCGCTACCGCAATCCAAATTATAAAAAAACCATAACTTCCACAAAATACGACTTAGAGTGTTTAAATTTTTACTAGTAATAGCTGAATATTAGTGCTAACGCCTTGACAAAATTGAAT
The DNA here is from genome assembly GCA_029378335.1 of Agrilus mali. Taxonomy (NCBI): domain Eukaryota; kingdom Metazoa; phylum Arthropoda; class Insecta; order Coleoptera; family Buprestidae; genus Agrilus; species Agrilus mali. The sequence goes on along the minus strand of CM055657.1, from coordinate 27,988,459 downwards.
TAAATAATTTATACAGGGCGTTCAAAATAAAATTCTAAAATTGAAAAACTGCCAACACGAATTTAGTCGTTTTTTCAAATGGCACCGACTATTTTTCATTTTTTCGATCGATTCCTTTTTTATCCTCTTTCGATCTATATGGATACTTTCTATTTTATGTAATTATTCCAAAATTTTCAAATAAAATAGGAAGTATCCATATAGATCGAAAGAGGATAAAAAATGGAATCGATTTAAAAAATAAAAAATTGTAGGTGCCATTTGAAAAAACGACTAAATTCGTGTTTGAAGTTTTTCAATTTTAGAATTTTATTTTGAACGCCCTGTATAAATTATTTAATTCAATTTTGTCAAGGCGTTAGCACTAATATTCAGCTATTACTAGTAAAAATTTAAACACTCTAAGTCGTATTTTGTGGAAGTTATGATTTTTTTATAATTTGGATTGCGGTAGCGATTTTTTTTCTATAAATTAAAATAACTCAGAAACCGATCGTCATAGGTGTACAAGTTGGTTATCAAATTTACCTTAGAATTACACGTTTTATTTGAATTCAGCGTAAAAAATATACCATTCCATTTAAAATAACAAAGTTGGTATCGACTTCCGGTATAACCGGATGTAAATCGAACTTGAAAATATTTTTAAAAGAAGCGGCATAAACAATAACCAAATGAGCCCAAGTTTCAGAATTTAATTCCTTCTACTAATTCATATACTTGTAATAGCCCATCAACTTGAAGAACCCTGTATAGGTACTGAAAGTTGTTAAGGTTCAGTGAACATGGTTCAGCAGCAATAGTGATGATGTTCAATGGACCTTGACAATAACAAAAAATAATAATTAAACTAGACTAAATAGAGGAGATCCAGGGATAGGACCCTTGTCATTGTTAAGTAAAATTTGGTTATTTTTACAAATGTATAAACTTTTAAAACTATCTAGTAGACAATTATTCCTAACTTCCTTAACTAATTTAAGATTATTAATATTAATATTATGTTCTTCAGTAAGAATATGTTGGGCAACACTAGATTTTTCGGCTCTACCAAACCGTGCATGAGCTAATTGCTCCTTGAACCTGGTTTGGATCGAGCGTCTAGTTTGTCCAATATATTTTTTACTACAGTCATTACCGCTAATTTCATATATCCTCGACTTTTCTAAGAAAGGAATTTTATCCTTGGGGTTACCGAGGAGAGTTTGAAGTGAGTTACCACTTGAACTGTAGGCAATGCGAAAACCAAGTTTACGAAAAATGCCTTCGAATCCTAGAGTAAATCTTGGCTCGTATGGCATAGTAATAAACTTGATCTTACTGGTGTCTGTTTGAAAAGTCGAAGATCTTGAAACAGAATTCTTAAATTTGATCTTATTAACTAATTTATCAATGATGTTACTATTGTAACCATTGTCAATCGCAATTTTCTTAATTCTTAATTAATTAAGAAAATTGCGATTAAGTATTCTTCCCCACATAAACATTTTTAGTGTAATTCTATGTTGGATAACATAAGACAATCTCAAAATTGAAATAAAGAATACTGCAAAATACATCATAATTATTCGTAATTTACTTATTTCTGGAATTTATATGACTCATTTTACCCTATTCTTTTTAATTTTATACTTCGTCATAATACTAATTGTTTGTAACACTTAATTTATGTCGAATAATTGACATTTTTGAATAACTAATAGGTACAGTGAATCAGAAAATATCAATTTGTCACTTTTATGATTTCATTAAGAACCATTTGTAGTTTTATCATTAGAAGGCGCATACCTACTCGTGGTTAGATAGATACTACGTACAAAAGTTTTGTATGATTACGTAACTTATTTTATAATTTTTGGTTTCTATTACTTTTTAGTTGCTGCTGAGAAAAAAAGCCGCCGAGGAATTGAAAAAGGAACAAGAACGCAAAGCTGCCGAGCGTAGACGTATCATTGAAGAACGTTGTGGCAAACCCAAGCCCCTCGATGACGCTAATGAAGGTATTTTGCAGATTTTTTTTAATTTAAAATATTATCTACAACAGGCCTCCTTAATATTGGAAGGAAAGTAACTTTCGGTAAACAATTATATACCTACTTACATAATATAATTACATAGGTCTTTTCGGAGGTTTTATAAAACTAGGAAACATATTATGAGTTCTAAAAGTGATTTGATCTTGGTGGATTTTTCTCGAGTATCAAAAATAAATTTGATGTGGGATAATTAAATTATTAATGCAGGAAAAAGTCAAAAATATGTTTTAAGCTCTAGCTCTCTGGTTGATCCTTTGTGTGTCTAATAATAATTTGTTGTTTGTGTAAAGTTTATCTATCCTTTTAGTGCCGTTGTCAGTTGTAATTTTGTTTTTCTTTTTGTGATTATTTTTATACAGAACTCCTTAAAAGTGTCGCCAGGTCATATCACGAAAGAATCGTCAGATTGGAAGACCAGAAGTTTGACCTGGAATGCGAGGTCAAAAAAAAAGATTATGAGGTTAGATTTCGTTGAAGGAAAGAACACAATATTGCACGATCGGGTTTTTTCTTTTTTCGCTGCTCTGATGACAACGCTTTTTTTTAACTATTTTTGCTAAAATAAAAAGAAATGGTTTTGGCTGCACGAATCACCAATCCGTTTTATTTTTTTTGACGGTGGGTGATGCAGACTGCAACTTTTACTCTTTTTCCTGTGTTTTTTGCCTTCTTATGGCCTTTTTTTATATAATACAGATTTTTTATCGTTCGATTTTACCATCATGGGGCAGCATTTACATATTATGTATTATGTGTTTGTGTACATGCACTTTTCTTTATCTGTACGCTGGTAAAGCATCTCTTCAGTCTTCAAAACCAATCTCTGTCTTGTATAAATGTTTACCAAACGCTTTTGCTGTTCGAAAATCGAAGAATTTTCAAAATCGGTCCACGTTCATTAATTTTGATTTATATATACTGTTTATTTACCTATGTACCTACTGCAAACCAAATCTGTTATCAATTACGCAGAAATAGCTTAGTCTACAATTTATTACAGTAACCAACTGTTCTATTACACAATTTTGATAATTTTTAGTATTTAGTTCAGTATCAAAATTTACAACTCTGGTCCATTGTTAGTAAAAAGAAAAAGAAGGAAATAAAAAATAGTTTACCTACAGGGGATGCGAATCAATAGAATAAAAATATAATTAGATAATTAGATACTCAGTTTAGTAGATGCTATAGAAATGTTGTGCGTATAGATAAATCCAAAGAGCTTACGAACCCATTAATATTTTAGCCAGTTTAAAATCTCTCTGCGAACAATATTACAGACGTGTGATAGAACTGGAAAATAAGAAATATGATGTAGAGAAGGATGTCGAATTCCGAGACCTCCAGGTACAAAATGGGATATGTCGCATGTCACCATTATTTATTTTTAATAATTATTAAGTGGCTAAAAAGTAGCACAGCGTTGCTTCGAAGCACATGCTTGACCTAGTTTTTTTTGCATAAAAAAATTAAAACGAATTAAACAATTTTAGCCTATCTACATCCCTCGGCTGTATTATTACTTATATTATTTATTAGTTATTATCTTTTGTAAATAAACATTTTATATACATATAAAACTCCCCCTTCTCCTTAAATATTGCACTGTATCAGCTTTGCTATGACTCACTTTACAGGTAGTTACTTCTTTTTGAGTAGAAACTATTTAATTAATTGTGCTGTACTTATTATTCCTCTTTTTGTTTCAAAATTCAATTAGCACCAGTCTTTTTAAATCCGGAGTATTATGGGGTTAGTAGCAATAAAAATTTTTGGAAAAGTAGTTTATATTATTACGTTGTACAGGGTGATTCATGAAGAAAATGAATATCGAATTAGGGGACGTCTATTAATTATCTTATGTAAAGTGCTTTTCCTTTAATTCAGACTCCCACCATCCCTTAGTGAGATTTTGGAGGTCTCCCCCCACCTCATAATGAATTACTTGACCCTCCTCTCTTCAAACGAGATTTGATGAGACTCTTCTGAACCCTTCCCTCCCCTACATCACATGACTGATTAATGAATGTCCCATAACTTTATTTTTTCATGAATCTCCTGCAGACTCAAAATAACCTTAAAGATTGAGACAGTTGCAAAATAATTGGGTCAGATAACATGAAAAGTCTGGCAATGGGCAGTTTAAATTTTTTAATTAGATACTTAAAGGAGAACGGGAGTTGAAAAAGGAAAAACATATTTTTAAGTCGTGTCTAACAATTGAGTATTAAAACGTTAGTAACGTACATGTACCTACTACTTACTGATAAATAATAATGAATGAAATGGAAATGAAGTGATTTCGTTAGAAATGCCACAACGAAATTTTGAGATTCCCAAGTGATTTTGTGTCCCGTACCTTCTGTGTTAACACTGTGTATATTTCTTTTAGCTGAGCTTCAAACAATATGCCAGTCTTACTTTCAAAGAATATATCAGCTTGAAGGGGATAAATTTGATCTTGAATGGCAAGAAAAAATTAAAGCGCACGAGGTATCGGACGTTATTATTACGTAATATCTGATACACATTTATTATTATTATTATTAATTATTATTTACTGACTGATTGTTTGGTTACCTTTCAATCTTATGGTTGTTTAAAAAAGAAGAAAAAGGAATAATTTTCTTTTCTTTTTAGTTTCTTTAATTACTACATTATTATAATTATTTTGTTTTCTTTGGCCTCCAAGTAGTAGAAAGTTATTTACTTACTTAGATATTTTATTTTATTTTATTTTAATTAATTTGTTGCGTTCTCCTTTCCTGACGTAGAGGACGTTTTAAGATATTGTACATAATTTTAGTCAGCTAGTCCTGCAACAACGGTGCTTTTTATAATTATACACACCTACGTACCTACCAAAACATTTACAAAATCAATATAATATGTACCAAAAAAACATGCACAACATTTTCGTTATTATACATCAGACAAAAAATATTTACTTATTATACAACACACGTATGAATAATCATAAAATATTTTACAATAGTATTCTAGACGTGCATGTTTGTATTATTTCGATATTTTGCATGAACTTCTTTTAGATGGCAATTCAAACTCAAGTACAAGAATAATATAGTGAACCAAGGGGTAAAACATGTCGCTTAATTTTATTATTTTTATTGTCATTATCTAATTTGTTTGAACTTTGAATTTTGAAACTTATCTGCAATCAAATGTATGGACTTCGAATTTCCAATTAACATTGAATGTGTAAAACACTTTAAAAGAAATTTCAAGAGTTTTAGCAAAGCTTCAAATAATTTAAAGGGGTTTCGAACTCTTTAGAAGAGGCTTCAAGCACTTTAGAAGTTCTTTAAACTCTATAAAAGGAGTCTGAAGCTTAATGACAGTGATTCAAGCACTTTCAAGCGACTTCAAGAACTCCTAAAGAGCCATTAATCATTTGAAAGAACCTTTAAGTACTTTGAAAAAACTTCAAGCACTTTGACAATTCCTCAAATGCATTAAAAAAAGTTTCAAGAACTTTGACAGGGTTTTAAGAAAAAATTAAAAGGGCTTCAAACTCTGTGGAAGAGATTGCAAGCACTTTGGAATTTCTTTAAATTTTTTATAAGGAGTTTAAGCCTATTAATAAGGTTTCAAGTACTTTAAAAAGACTTCAACCACTTTGAAAGAGCCTTCGAGCAATTTGAATGAGGTTCCAATCGCTTGAACATTCTTCAAACGCCTTAAAAGAAGTTTTAAGAACTTTGACAGAGCTTTAAAAAGTTTAAAGGGACTTGAAAACCTTTGGGAGAGGCTGCAAGCACTTTGAATGTTGTTTAAAAGGAGTTTGAAGCATATTGACAGTAATTCAAGCACTTTCAAGCGACTTCAAGAACTCCTAAAGAGCCATTAATCACTTGAAAGAACCCTTAAGTACTTTGAAAAAACTTCAAGCACTTTGACAATTCCTCAAATGCATTAAAAAAAGTTTCAAGAACTTTGACAGGGTTTTAAGAAAAATTTAAGAGAGCTTCAAACTCTGTGGAAGAGATTGCAAGCATTTTGGAATTTCTTTAAATTCTTTAAAAAGAGTTTGAACCCTATTAATAAGGTTTCAAGCATTTTAAAAAGACGTCAACTACTTTGAAAGAGCCTTCGAGCAATTTGAATGAGGTCCCAATCGCTTGACCATTCTTCAAACGCCTTAAAAGAAGTTTTAAGAACTTTGGCAGAGCTTCAAGAAGTTTAAAGAGACTTGAAAATCTTTGGGATAGGCTGCAAGCACTTTGAATGTTGTTTAAACTGCTTAAAAAAAGTTTGAAGCATATTGACAGGGTTTCAAGCACTTTAAGCACTGAGCCTTCAAGTACTTTGAAAGAAGCTTCGAACAAACTTTGACAGGGCCTCAAACAAATGTAAGAGCCTTCAAGCAGTTTAACAGTTCTTTAACTTATTAAAAAGAGTTTGAAACCCATTGACAAAGTTTCGAGCACTTAAAAGAGACTTCAAATACTTGAAATAGCTATTAGTAATTTTAAAGAGCTTCAGGGTACTTTGAATGGGGCTTCAAGCACTTTAATAATCCTTTAGGCACCTTAATCAAGATCCTTTAAGGGTTTTAAGTACATTAAAGGGGTTTCAGACTCTTTGGAAGAGGCTTCAAACATTTCAATGAGTTTCAAGCTTTAAAAATGTTGAATGGACTTCGAGTATTCTAAAATAGTTTTGGCCTGCAACCTTGCAATATCTAACACTTTTGACATTATCCTTTTACCCCAAAGTCATGCTAGGTAGGGCATTAAAAAAGTAAATTAAGCGATATGGGTGTTACTAATTAAAAAATCCCCTTATTTAAATTCATAAACAAATCAAACAGTTAAACTTTTTGCTGGAGTATTTATTGATTTGATTTTCCTTAAATACTCTGTCTCTTTTACATTTTAGAAGCAACTTTTAATACTTTCAATATTCTAATTTCATTTTAATTGTATTATTAAAAGTATTTAAAATGTAAAAGTGGACAGAAGCACTCTTTGATGACCTAATTGAATGGTCGGAATTATTTACTTTCGTATATAAACAATCAGGTAGCAATTTTATGGTAAATATGATGATGTTGCTGTTTTGTCAATTTGTTTATTGTTCCGTTTCCGGTTGTAGAAAGGCTTAAGAGGATTTGTAAAGAGTATTACGACCGAATGTATATTTGCGAAGAGCAGAAATGGGATTTGGAGCGCGAAGTCCGTAAGAGAGACTGGGAGGTACACAAACAGCTATATAATATAATATATAAATATTTTTATACAATATTTATATAGACACGTTTAATAATTATTTTAAATATTTTTTTTTTTCGGCTACCACATTACCTTGTTACATTGTCGATATTTTGTTTTGTTCATTTGTTGCAAAACAGCAGACACATGGTGTTCTTTGATTTTAAAATTATTAATTTTTTCATTTGTTTTTATCTTTCGTTTGTTTTTATTTACATCAGAGAACACAGTTTCAAAAAAAAAAAATAACAAATACTGAAAGTCTGACTATTTAAATTTTTCAAAGGTCACAAATATAAATAAAATATTATTTAGAGCAAACAGAGCCCTCTGAGGGTTGTATTTTATTTATTAAGTTATTAAATTTACACTAACGTTTTGTCTATTTTTGTAAGCCTTCTTCACAGCAAGAAGAGAAACGTTGGTGTCGTTTTATTGTTTAATAAAAAAATGCAACTCTCAAAAGGCTCTGATTTTTATGGTAATTTCAAAAAAGGGGAAAAAATTAAAACATTTTTTTTTAAAACAAATTTCGAGTCAGGAAACTTTAAAAAAGAATTTTTTTTGTTATTATTGTAGTTTTGATTGTTATATTTAAATCTTGAACAGAAGTTGTTAAACTTCCTTCAAGAAACCGAGTAAAAAATTGACTTTCTAGACAATTTAACAGGACTTTGTTTAGAATGTAATTAAATGGGATTAAAAGGACCTAAAGTAGGTGGGTACTTCAGTATTTGTTAGAAAAATTTTCAGTCCTGAGGTTAGGTTATGCAAACATGTGATAAACAGTACAAAAAGCTACATGAAGTGTTATGCCATAATCCCTTACATCCCGCAAAACTAACACTTTCAAGCTCATTAAAATTCGTTATGTTTTTAATATTTTTCTTTATTATCGTTTATTTTGTCGTCAAATAAACCCAGGGCTGCTGTTCAAAATGAAGAATTACAGTTATCATTGTACATGATGTACATATCTTATGTGAACCTACATAATTTTTTAATCTTCTTTATTTAAACTATTATATTTAAACAAAATTGATTCTGAAAATTTTTGCTGCAGTACATACTTAATTTACAGCTTCAATTCCGCTTTCTAATTTTTATTATTGTTTATTTGTTTATTAATTGTGGGTATGGATACTTTAATTTCTTAAAAAAATAGTTTTGAGGGAATAGGTGGTATAATATTGTAACGTGTACTATAATTTTCAAACTTTTGTTATAAAACTTCTCAAATAACTTTACACTAAAAACAATAAAAAATTAATTTACAAAAAGAACAATAAATAATTATGGGAATCTTCGCAAAAAAATATGTTTAACCATAATTATGGTATGCAATAAATTAGGAGGACTTATTAGGCACAGGGTTATTGATGTCCCTTTTGTGACATACTTAATAATATTAATAAAAAAGAATCAATTTTTGGGCTTAATAGTTTAGTTAATTACCTTGCATGAACTTATTTATAATTATCATTTGTTATAAATAACCCTCTTTTCCGTTGGCTTTTTAACTGGTATGGCACTTCATGCTTGTTTACTTAGATTCTACGCAGAGTTGCTTTTGAGGGTTAATTAGCAAGGGCAACGTTATATCGGGGCGATATAGATAAAAAAATAACACATTTAATCATTTACCTATGTACCTGTATAAAAACCGGAAACGGAACTGTACAAGGTGAAGTGCCATCTATTGGACGTTACAATCAATAATAATAATAATTAATTAATTATATACTGTAACCCTTTCAGAATCAGTTTTGTGTAGTAGAGTATCATTTTAATTTTGAGCACCTGGTTATAATTTTTTAATTTTTATTTTAGTAATATGTACCCCAGTTACCCCCCCTTAAGTCAGCGATCAGCCATTCAGCAAGCAAAATAAAAGCTGTCGAAGACCAGCTGAGGTCTTGCAATACAACTAAAAAAATCCCCTTAGTTTACCCCCTAGCCCCCCCTCAAAAAAACATAAACATATATCTATAAATATTTATATTTATATACTCTCTCCATACCAGTTTGTTTTTTGTAATGATATATTATTTATTGTTTTTACTGCAGATTTTGTGTGGCGTCCACACTACCACCACACACATAATGTACTTATTTACTTGTTGTAATAATGTACCGTTTTTTTGTGTCTAGTATTTGCACACATCGATAGATACAAACACGATTTTTGCGTAAGATACGTTATCTGTGAAATTTTGAAAGTACGGACCTGTTTGGAATTCTACAGGGTGGCGCGTGACGAACTTGCAGGAGATGCCCTTTGAACATTATTTTTTTGAATATTTCAAAGAAAAATTGGGGTGTCTCATAAAAGTTTTTCTGTTTTGAGACCACCCTGTATCAATTTCTACTCTACTTTCATCCTTCAATGCATTTTACTCTATTCTTTTACAAGTTCTTCTCGTAATCTTTTTACACTTTTATTATTGACACGCACATTACACTTTTGTAGCATTTCTCCTAATTTTCCTTCTCTCCTTTTACAATCATGTGAGCATTAACTGCTAACTTTCAATTTCAACACTAAACCAATTATTGTAGTGTGTATTTGTAGCTGTTATTTAATTAATCAATAATATTAATCAAGCATATCACTATTATTTGTGCCTATAGTTGTCGCGAAATATTTTTGCTCGTACTACAACAAATCATTCAAAATAATTTTTTTTTGCCTTAATTCAGAATTCAGATACTAAAATTAAACGAGCAAAAGTATTTCTACAATTTTTATTTTAAATAACTATGTTAGTAAAAAAAATGTTTTTCTTTAGATTGCCGACTTGAACAGCCAAGTTAATGACCTCAGAGGCAAATTGTAAGTAACATTTTGTTGCCAAAGGGTTGTGTTATTATTAAATGGGTAATTTTGTATTTTTTTCTGCAGTATCAAACCAACCCTTAAAAAGGTATCCAAATATGAAAACAAATTTGCCAAACTCCAAAAGAAGGCGGCAGAATTCAACTTCCGTAACCAACTCAAAGTAGTCAAAAAGAAAGAATTCACCCTCGAAGAAGAAGACAAAGAGGTAAGGAAATTAATAATTAACTATCAATTAATTAATGATAGAAGAAACTGTTTTAATTTTGTCCTTAACACTCTGTATAAAATAATATTTTTATACATAATACATGTGTAGGTAAGGAAGATACAAACCAAACCCTTAATAATTAGTACCATGCCTAAAATATTTTTTATCGAAATTTTAAAATTTAGAACCCCTAAAAAAATACATAATTAAATATTAAATTAATTCTATTAATTTTATGAAGGGAGGTGCACATATAACAAAAAGTGTTATGGTGAGGGTAGTTTTGGTTTATGTACCCAATATTTATGAAATATTGGATTGTATCTTCTAAATTTTAGTAAATGTATTGTTATTAGACAATGGTTTATTTTTCACAGCCAAAGAAGTCAGAAAAGGCCGAATGGCAGAAGAAATAATCACCAACTTCCACTTCTTACCTAATTAATTACGTTACGTTAGAACAGATCTACTAATTATAATATTTCGAAATAAAACAAACGATTAAACATTCTACGTGTTTCTACCCTCCTAATGTGTTTTTTAACGAGTTTTCTTATTTTTAATTTTTATTTTTCATACTCTCTCTTTAGGCTTTTTGTACCCTTTTATTTTTACATGGGTGAAGGGCATTTTTAGCTATAGTTTTGCAATTTTTTAAGCTTCTTCTTTTTTAACGAATTCTTCTTAAACAATTACTTGGTTCCAAAGGTGAGCTCTTGTTAATACTGACTGTGAAACGCTTGGCTGATGTAGTACACATGCTTATCACTTACATATTATGTGTATGTATTCTTTGCACAAAATGCTTTAGGTATTGGTTGTAAAACTTCAAGTTTCACTTGCAAAATATTAGCTAATAACTGCACATACATATATCTATCGCATTTTCTTCTTAAAATTAAATTTCATCGTCCATTAAGGTTTTCTCTTCATCTCTGTTACTTTTTCTCTTAGTATCTTGCTACAGTAAGGGCAACGTTAAGTCAAATTGATTTTTAACATACTTATAATGTATGGAAAAAGTTTAAAAAGGGCTTCAAGTACACCATAAAGGCGAGAATTAAATTAAATGGGATTTAACAAGCCTCTTTTGTGTAATTCGAAAAAGAGGGAAAGCACCTTGAAGAGGCTTCAAGCACTCTGAAGGGCCTTCAAGTGCTTTCAAAAGACTTCTAGCACTCTGAAGAGGCTAAAAGGACCCTGAAGGGTCTTCACGTAATTTGAAAGAGTTTGAAATAATATGAATAAGTTTCACACTTTGAAAGGTTTTCAATCCTTGCAAAACCCTTCAAGCACCTTAAAGAAGAGGGCCACGCCACCTTTAGAAGTTCTTTAAGTATTGTGAAGTGTATTCAAGACCTTTGAAGAGACTAAAAGGACTCTAAAGGGTATTGAAGTACTTTGAAAGAGTTTCAATCACTCTGAATGAGCTTCAGATACTTTGAAGGAGTTTCAATAATTGTAAAAACCGTTCAAGCACCTTAAAAGAGAAGGCCACACCACTTTTACAAGTTTTTAAAGTATTTTGAAGATATTTAAGACTTCTGAAGAGGCATAAGATACTCTGAAGGGTTTTGAAGTACTTTGAAAGAGCTTCAATCACACTGAATGAGCTTCAGATACTTTGAAGGAGTTTCAATAATTGTAAAAACCCTTCAAGCACCTTAAAAGAGAAGGCCACACCACTTTTACAAGTTTTTAAAGTATTTTGAAGATATTTAAGACTTCTGAAGAGGCATAAGATACTCTGAAGGGTTTTGAAGTACTTTGAAAGAGCTTGAATCACACTGAATGAGCTTCAGATACTTTGAAGGAGTTTCAATAATTGTAAAAACCCTTCAAGCACCTTAAAAGAGAAGGCCACACCACTTTTACAAGTTTTTAAAGTATTTTGAAGATATTTAAGACTTCTGAAGAGGCATAAGATACTCTGAAGGGTTTTGAAGTACTTTGAAAGAGCTTCAATCACACTGAATGAGCTTCAGATACTTTGAAGGAGTTTCAATAATTGTAAAAACCCTTCAAGCACCTTAAAAGAGAAGGCCACACCACTTTACAAGTTTTTAAAGTATTTTGAAGATATTTAAGACTTCTGAAGAGGCATAAGATACTCTGAAGGGTTTTGAAGTACTTTGAAAGAGCTTCAATCACACTGAATGAGCTTCAGATACTTTGAAGGAGTTTCAATAATTGTAAAAACCCTCCAAGCACCTTAAAAGAGAAGGCCACACCACGTTTACAAGTTTTTAAAGTATTTTGAAGATATTTAAGACCTCTGAAGTGGCATAAGGTACTCTGAAGGGTACTGAAGTACTTTGAAAGAGCTTCAATCACTCTGAATGAGCTTCAGATACTTTGAAGGAGTTTCAATAATAGTAAAAGTCCTCCAAGCACCTTAAAAGAGAGGGCCACACCACTTTAAGAAGTTTTTAAAGTATTTTGAAGATATTTAAGATCTCTGAAGCGGCATAAGGTACTCTGAAGGGTACTGAAGTACTTTGAAAGAGCTTCAAGCACCATGAATGAGCTTTAGACACTTTAAACGAGTTTTAATAATTGTGAAATGGTTTCTGGTACTTTAAAAGGAGGTCTTCAGGATTTCACAAAGGCTTCAAGTATTTTGAAATGATTTGAATCAATTTAAAGAGACTTCAAGTACTTTAGTAAATCCTGAAGCTCTCTTTTGTAACGCCAACCATAATTGAATTACTAAGCCAACTACATGTTCGTGTTGATATATATGGTCCTTCTAAGCCCAGAAATGGCTTCAAACATCACTTTAAACACGAGGTAGTAAATCTTTGTCCAGATTTTGTGAAAAAATCAAAGGAAATTAACGTTGCTCTTACCTATCACAACTTATATTTCAGCACAAATTTTATTTCCTCACTTCTAACACTAATGATTATTATATTTATAATCCATATTTTCAGCGTTTACAAAGTATCCAATTAATAGCTTTTTGCATCATTTTATGGTCCTTGATTTATTTTATTTTTGCACTAGGTTTTTCCAGAGCACAATCGTTATAATTATTATGTCACCTTGTTCAGTTTCGGTGTTGTTTTCCCATTAATTATGGCCATAAAAATTAATATTATGTCTCTTATTAATTTTGCAGAAGAAGCCAGATTGGTCAAAGAAGGGAGAGAAGGTACAAGAAGTTGAAGCATGAACACCTCCCTAGTGTCGTCTCTCGTCTTTTTAAATTATTGTTACTTACGTTATTACCTAATTTAAGAATACTTGTCTATGTTTATTTTTACAATTAAAAAAAAGAACTATGAAACAACTTAACTGAAAAGATATAATAATATATTGAAAATAAAATTACTGCACTTTATACCCACATGTGTTTGTTAACGTCCTGTTTTGTCAAGCACTCTCTCATTGACTTGTATGATTAAAACAGTAATTAATCGGTCATGTTTTATTGAAATAATACTAACAGTGAATTCAGGGTGTGTTTTCTGTACCGAATGTTACCCCAACAAATTAAAAAATCCTGATTTTAAAACCTAAATAATACATAATTATGTGAAACAGTTCTGTGTTGGTCAAGTGTATGATGGCATGAAATGAATAATTAATTATTTTTACAACACACAAATAATTGCGGGACACAAAAACAGTTATTTCTTTTAAAGGGTGAGTAAGAATATGATAAACTTTTCAAAATAAGTTCCAGTTATAAAACTGCACTTTTACAAAAGGAAAATTTGAACACAAGACAAACTACAAAAGCCACATTCGTTTTTATTATGTTATACCAATTTTGTTATTTTAATTTTTAGGAAAGTGAAGCAGCAGGTGAAGGTAGGTATATATAAAAATGAAATCAAAAACATGTTAATAAACACGATAAATAATGAAAAACAAAAGGCAAACCACCTGAAGGGGAAGCACCACCTGCTGAAGAAGCACCGCCAGCAGAAGGGGCACCACCTGCAGAAGGAGCGCCACCAGCAGAAGCAGCCCCACCAGCAGAAGGTGCACCACCAACAGAAGGAGCACCACCTGTAGAAGGCGTGCCACCCGCTGAGGGAGCACCACCTGTAGAAGGGGTGCCACCCGCTGAGGGAGTTCCACCAGCTGAAGGAGCACCACCAACTACAGAGGGAGCTCCGCCAGCAGAAGAAGCACCTCCAGCTGAAGGAGCGCCACCAATTGAAGGAACGCCACCAGCTGAAGGAGCGCCGCTTGCAGAAGCAGCGCCACCAGCTGAGGGTGCACCACCGACTGAAGGAGCGCCACCTGCAGATGGAGTTACACCAGCTGAAGGAGCGCCACCGTCTGAGGGAGCGCCTACAACAGAAGGAGCGCCACCAGCAGAAGGAGCACCACCAGCTGAAGGAGCACCACCAGCAGAAGGAGCGCCACCTGCAGAAGCAGCGCCACCAGCAGAAGGAGCGCCACCTGCAGAAGGAGCACCACCAGCAGAAGGTGCAGCACCACCTGCAGAGGGAGAAAGCGCACCTGCCCCTCCTGCTGAAAGTGCACCTCCTGCAGAAGCACCAGCTGCACCACTTGAAACGATTATAGCAGAATAGGTATCTATAACCTTCTGAAATCTTTATTTTTACACAAACTAAATCTCTACAGAAATCTTATAAACGATTTCGCGAATTTATTTTGAAAGGTGTTTTATTTTGTGTTCTTCTAGATCCATGGGGGCAATGTTACGGGGAAAATACTATCGTGAAAAGAAAAAATAAAAAGTGTTGTCAGAGGCTTTGAACATTTAAGGGGTTGTTCATAAAATACGTCACCCTAAATTTACCTAATGTTGACCCCTCCCTCACCCTCTTTTCGTCAGGCTGTGTCACACTGTGTAAATATTACATCATGGAAGCTAGACCTCCATATAAATAGTTCATTTTGATTAATCGTACACATATATTGATTTTAAAAGCCGTTGTTACGATAATATTTATATAAAAATATTAATTAGATATACACATTCAATAAAAATAGATTTCTATCATAACAGATAAATAAAATAAAATAATCAAGAAGAAATTAAAGTAAATATTGTTGTCACGTTTCCTCAGACCTTCTGTTATCCTTTGTCACATCTTGTTAAATTTAGATACCCCCCTCCCCCGCCTAGTATGCAAATGTTTTTTATGAACAGCCGCCAACAATCTTTTTTCTATTTTTAAGAATTCCAACTGTGAATTTTTCTTGAATAAATTTGTTATTTATTAACGTATAGTTTTATTTATTTAACGAACATCCCCTTATTATTCAATTGTTTGATGGGGTCATTTTAAAATCGATATGTTTTTTATGGTAATAGATTAACAGCCCATTGGCCAAACTAACATGGGTTTAAATTTAAATTTCCATTCTCCTTTGAGTCTGGTTAGTACGATCCCTGATATTTAAGCAAGAAGTTCGTCAAGGAAGGGTGTAAAATATAACAGAAGTTTTCGAAAAGCTATTTAAACAAATGTTAAAGTAATAAAAGAAAAATTTTGCTAATTACGTAATGGCAAAAATCGTGTTTCTAAATGACTGATAAAGTTTGATATTAAGGTGTGCATCATACTACTATTACTGATAAGGAAAATATAAATAGATTGTGATTGGTGAGTAAAGACAAATTGTTTAACATTTACGTAATGGTTAAATTAACTGAAATTTATAAGCATTTTTTTTTGTTTTTTTGTACATAATTGGCATAGCTAAAAAATGAAAAAAATTTAATTATGTATTTCGAAAGCAAATTCAAAAATATTTTTTTACTAACGCTCTGTACAACAGTATTCTGAATCAGGGGCGGACTGGGTGGCATTGTCATTTTAAATCCCCTTCTCCACAAGGCTAATTGATTCTAAAGATAAAAAAAAAACGATTTGTCTGGTTTGATTTTTTCAAATAAGCGGGTTGTTTTGGGATCGACCATTTTTTAATTTTTCTTTTTCATTTCTCCCTAAGTATCAATGAACTATTTCTAATGTAGGCAGTAAACCTGGGGATATGTACGGTAGGGTGCCCACGCAGGCTAGGGGCTCAGCTAGCAAACGCCACCCTGACTATTAGACCAGTCCGACCCTGTTCTGAATATCCAATAACCTTAATGTAATTTAATGTATATTTTAGAATTGAATAAAATGAACATTTATTTAAATGCCTTTAATTTTAATAAATTCATTAAATCCACTACCGTAAAAGAAGTTGGATAACAAACAGGCTGTAAAATTAACATCTGATTATACCATCGAATTTGTAATGTTCTCAACCAGTTCGGTTGAAATATTTTAATAATAAAACAAGCTATTATACCTAATTCTGTTCGAACTATGAACACTTTTTACGTTTTTAGGCAGGTACACTATTGTAGCTTTGAATTTAAAATATCCACACCTAACCGCTTTAGGTAAATAAGATTAATTTATTAATTGATAAGCATAAAAATATTTTTATCTCAAAGGAAGGTAAGGTATTACAGAAAATGAAATAATGATTAATCATTAATTTACTTGATATTATTATAGATATTCCTTTAGTTGCTTAGATACACTATTTCCAAATAAATTATTATTTGTAAATTATTTTGTAGATTTTGGAAAAGGTCTTATTAAAAAAAGTTATGAAAACTTTTGAGTCTAAACTTAGACACAAAAGACAGCTTTGTTTTTGTTTAAACAGTGTTCATTAACGTTGTTAGAGAGTATATAAAGTAAAATGCCTTATTAGTCACGTTTACATAAAGAACATAGTATTTCATCATTCTGCACAGATCCGTACTTAATAGAATCTTGTTTTATAACAAAACATGAACAAGATCTTCATTTAATCTCTTTTTACAATTTTTTATGCTTTATTATTTAATAAGTTCTACTAATTTTATATGAATAAAAAAAAATTAAAAGCAATTAACTTAAACAATATATGTTTTTATATATAATATTTAGGGCAATATTTTAAAATGAGGTAATACTATTTATCGAATGGTATAAAAAAAAACATTTTCCAACTATTCAGTTGGACGAAAAGACCAAGAAAATGAATCAAAACAACTGATAGTACAAATTTTGTACAAAATAAAGTGCTTCATTTACTTTTTTAAACGGGTTTACTTCATTTTAAACGTAATTTTCAATAATTACATAGTTTTACGTAATTACAACCTACAATTTGACGCAACGAAGTACACCCTACAAAGCACCGAGGATTACTGACTTAGGAATGCGGTTCCCAATGATTTAATTGGGCGCTATGCATTTGGCTGCATCTGATTCGCTGTTGCGTCGGCGGCCATCATGGAATTTCGTAAAACTGGTCACGATCGATGCGCTGCACCTGCCACTGTAAACAAAACTAGGCGCCACCTGTCCGGCCACCTGTCGCGCTGACCCACTGACCCAGTTATATAACAATGAACTTGCATTCCCATGTTAGTCACCCTCGATGCCGCGAGGGGTCTACTTCGTTGCATTGAAAGTTAGGTTATGATTACGTAAAATCGTATCGCTTTTTCGTTTCATCTACTTTCAAATCACAACGGTACTATAAAAATTTTAACTTTTTTTTATTGCTGATAATTGGCAACTTATTTTTATACACCCTGTACATCAAAAAGTTATAGCGCCATCGGTGGTGAAGATAGGAAACGTTTTGTTTTTGAATGACGTATTGTTCAGTTTTAATAGGTCGGTTGTATGACTTATGAGTTATTTTGAAGTAATGAATTAATCAGCAGTAAACAGTAATGCCGTTGTAAAGTGTATCTTTAGTAATAAAAACTGGGCACTAATTTGTTTAATTATCGAATAGATTTTCTTGGAGGAGACGATTTTGTTTGGCTTTACCATATATCCCAGACACTTTGAGGTTAAATGAGTGTTAACGTATTACAAAGTGCAAGTTCATAACCTTTAATTTCCGTTAATTAAGGCAATCAATGTGCTAACGACTTTCTTAAAGCGTGCGGCATCCAGTAACAAAGATGTCTTTCCAAGTGCGAGCTTTATACGACTTCGATGGTGAACCAGGTACAGCTGAAATGTCAATATCAGCTGGCGAGACTCTTACAGTGACAAGAACTGATGTTGGTGAAGGGTGGTGGGAAGGTGTTAATAAAAATGGAAAGTCAGGTTTGTTTCCTGAAGCTTATGTCGAAAAAATATCAGCCAGTGTTGGAGGTCCACCCCAAATGCCGGCTCCTTTGTTAACACCTACTCCGAATCTCATGGATGAATGGGGAAGTAGTGCTCAACAACAACAACCAATTGCATCAAATGACAATGACGGTTGGGATGATGATTGGGATGAAGATCCATATTCAGAAATCCAGGGCAATACCCATCATCAGCAGGAACAACTTTATTCAAATGAAACAAACTATAATTTAGCCAGAGGTGATTCTGATAATTTTAGCGAAGCCAGCTTTGGAGGAGTTGATAATAAAGGTACTGTGACCAAAAAGAGCTTTAATCGATTTTCTACCTTTGTTAAATCTGGTGGAGAGAGTTACATTTTAGGAACGTTAAAAGTTAATGTTGATGATTCTAGAATTATTAGGATAGTTAAGTTGGATGAATCAACTTTTGCCTGGCCAGCTGTAACCCCTTCAAACCAATACACAGTTTTGGTAACTTCCCCTAAGAAAGAAACAAAACTAAAGGGTCTAAAAAGTTTCATAGCCTATCAATTGACACCCTCCTTCAATAACATACAAGTGTCCAGAAGATATAAACACTTTGACTGGCTGCATGAAAGACTGTGTGAGAAATTTAGCTTAATAGCTGTACCCCCATTACCAGACAAACAGATTTCTGGAAGATACGAAGAACATTTTATAGAACATCGAAGAGTCCAATTGCAGGAATTTGTTAACTGGGTCTGTAAACATCCAATTCTGTCCAAATGTGATGTATGGCAGCATTTCATCACTTGTACTGATGAGAAGTTATGGAAACAGGGCAAAAGAGCTGCAGAAAGGGATCCTTTGCAAGGGGCTAACTTTTGCCTCTGTATAGAAGCTCCTGACAAAAACTTACTCCAGTCTTGGGTGGATGAACGGATGGAAGTTAACATTAACTTCATACACAACTTGGATGCAGCGGTTAAAAATTTACAAGCTACAGCAACAGATCAGTGTCGTAAATACTCAACGGCATTCAAAAAAGAATTTTGCAAAATTGGGGAAAGTTTCTACAGTCTAGGGACAGCAATAGAATCTGCAGAGAAAGCAAAACCACCTGATCTGGCAACAGGAATAAAACGTATTGGAACTGCATACTTTGATATTGGTAAGATATATGAGGATCAACCGAAATTGGATTGGGAACCACTTGCTGACAAGCTTTATGTCTACAGAGGCATTACAGGCGCTTTTCCTGACATATTCGCAATCCACAGGGGAGCCCAACAGAAACGAAAAGATTGCGAAAAAGTAAATACGCCTCCAGGTCAATTAAATGAAGTAAGAAAACGTACTGATACTGTCACCTATGCAATTTTTGCTGAACTTAACCATTTCAAATGTGAACGCGAAATTGATTTAAAAATTACAATGAGAAATTATTTAAAAGAACAAATCAATTTTTATAAAAAAATTGTAGAAAAGCTAGAAGACACTCTTCAATTCTTCGATTAATTGTTTATTTAATTAATTTTTTTCGCGCCTGTTGAACTTGATGTTGACATTACGAAATATCAACAGGAAGGTACATGAGATAATAACAAATAACATGTTTTCTAAACAATATAATATTGCATTTAAACACACATAATATAGATACATATATGTATATATTTAATATTCAGGAAGTTCTTTGCCCACTTTAGAATGGAAATAAACAGAGAACTAATAAAACTTTGTTCTCTGTATAACTACAAATTGAAAGTTGTCCTGGGAGATCCTGAATGTTCGCTTATGAAACTGTATATTACGAATAAATAATAAATAGGTAGATATTAATTTCGATGTATGTATTTTTTTACACATCACTAATTGAAAAAACATATTTGTGTGTACACTCCCCCTTTATATTTTTTTATATTGTTACCAGATTGTGATCTTCAATTTTTACAAACTTTATATAATATAAATAATTATATAAAAGGTATTGTTTGTTACATACTGGAATCAATGTACTTTAGGTATATCTTAATTAAAAGTAATCAATATATTAATTGATTATTACTATGGTATTACACAAAGCGACGACTGATTTTACAATATTGCCAAGGAAATTGTACAAAATTATTTTCTGTATTACTAAATATAATATCAGCTAATTAATTAATTAATTAAATAATGTATAGTTAACAAGTGCTGTAGAAACCGGTGTTTGTGATAATTTTTTTTCCAAAAATTTCTCTAGATAATTTTAAGAAATTATAACGGCATTTATTTTACACCAGTATATTTTGTATGCCTATTGTATTTGTTGTTTAATTAAAACATTATTGTTTAATTACAACAGCTTTTTATTTGTTTAATATACTTAGTATTTATTTTATATGGTAATTAGTGTTTTATTTAACATAAATTTGTTGTGGTAGCGAAGTGACGAATATTATTGTGATTAATATGATGATAGAGAACGGTAACTGTTTCTACGTGGGGTCATAAAATGTACGAATTTTATCATTAAAGATAAGCCTAACAAAAGATACAAGTACTCATAGGATAGATATTCCGTTTTAATAAAACTTAATGATAATACATTTAGTTTGTGATAAAACCGCATCGAATATACACCAGTAAGTACTTATTACATTTTGTTGTGTATTTTAATTCCTAGTAGATGCAAGATATATATTGCTGCAATTCTAATAAGTTTTGATGGCAATGTAGTTTAGTGATTAGTTATGAAACTATTTAAAAGTAGTGTCAAATGAGTTGCCTATACAAAAGCTTCATTCTCATTAATTTTCAATATAAATAGATATGGAAAATAATCTCATATTCTAAGTTAATATAATGTATAAGAAACAAACAAGTAGTAAAAATGTTACATTACATTTAGCTGAAAGTATTTGCTTCATGAATACCTAGTTCAATGAGAAAATATAATTAACTTAACAAATTTAAATAATTCTTATAGTAATCGCACAATAACTATTATGATAATGCTACAAATGCTTTTCAAGTTCAACAATTTAATTTGCATAATTACCATAATTAATTGTGTGACTTAATTAAAACGTTTTGTTTACGTTTTTGAATTCGTTTATAGGTTATGTACACTTAATGCACATTACTGTTTATAAAAACTTACCGCTGTTGATGAATTTAATCAAGGGTTAAAATAAACAGTAGATCACTAATTATTTCACTACTCCTGACACAACACACACATGCAAACTGATAAACTAACTAATTAATACGATACGACTATAAACCCCACGACATCCCGCAAAAACTAGTTGAACTGACAGTTCGCGAACAATTTTTCATTGATGTTCAGTGGTTTCTCATAGAAGATTGTAATTGGCTGTTGAGTTTGGACCACGTGACAGAGGCCAATCAGAATGCTTATCGGTTTACGTTAAAATACGCTATTCAATTGTAAAAAAAATTAATGAAAACTATAAAAGGTTATTGCCCTTTAAGGGTATATTTGGTAGTAAAGTTATAAAGGGACGGATTTTTATGCAATTAATTATTTTTTTTTTATTTTCAGTTATAATATGACTGGTATCTAGTGAAGCTATTATAATATATTTTGCAAAATAGTTTTCTGGAATAATATTAATTAATTTTATTAGGGTGTAGGTTGGAATTTTATTTTGACACAGAAAGAAAACCAACGTAACGTAATATGTAATTAAATAACCTACTAACTAAAGGCTGATAGTTATTTAACAGTTAACTTTTACTTACAAATATGGGATGAAAGAATAGAAACTGGTTTTTATTAGGTATATACTTAGGTAGGATGTACATGTGATTTCATTACACAGCATTAAAGAATTAAAATTAAATACAATAATAAAAAAAAGGTTCTGAACCTTATCATAATTAGGTATGCATGAAAGAAGTTTTTGGGCGAGTGTGAATTATTTATTATTTTGGCGATGTAATAATTGCGGTTACATTAAGTGTGCAATAAATAATTCACAGTATTTCGTAGATATAAATTATTTTGTTTGAAATATTGCCAAAACAATATCTTGGATTAGTGGAAATAGACGATTAAACATCAAGAAAATATTTTTTAAATGTATGTTCCCTTATTTCAATTATTTAAGCAATTTTTAGCATCATAAACATAAAAATAGTGATGTACTTATGTAAAAAATGAGTTTCTGGAAACTAATGGACCATTACGTACACTTTTTTTAAAAAAAACATAAAATATTTTCTTTTTTCTATATGACTATAAAATTAGAATTCAAAATGCAAAACGAGGTTGTAAAACTATTTATAGATAGTGATAATGAATTTATGCAATTAAATGACGGTAGTAGTCATGTAAACATTTGTATTAGCGATGTGCAATAAATTTTATTAAGAAATATATAATAGGTATAATGGGATATTTGAACCAGAGAGTTTTATAAGATATTCCTAGTCAAAACCAATAAAACTGTTTTTATGAGATCATCATTATTACTGTTTATGCAGGAAAAAATTTCGTCTGACTAACGTATTTCAGTCACTGAATTTTTGTAGTTTGTGAAAGTGCGAGTTTTGATATACAGGGTGATTAATAAAATTCGTCAGTGTAAAATACATTAACTGAATCAAATATCTACCTATCAATAAAGATACATTTTTATTATTAGTGGTTTTTGGTAAAAAATTGTTTTGCAAAATTTCTGTTTTGGTGGCAGACTTTTGAAAAAAACAGAAAAGGCAATTTTTAAATTTTTGTAGCCTAAAATGAACTTGATTAAAAAATATCACATTTACACAAATGTTTTTTGTAATTGACGTTCCTTCATGTTTTGATGTGTAGGTTAGATTATGGTATGTAAAGGCTCCCCCTCTTGTTCCCTCCCCAAACGAAATTGTTTAGAAAAATTTTGTCGAGTGTGGGGGGCAATCTTGAAAACACGATAACAGTTTATTTCTCTCAAAAACTTTTTTGAGTAAATCGACATACAGTTCAAATAAAAAAAATTCAGAGAGTTTAAGGGGATGCGAGACCCTCCACTGCCCTTTCCTGGTTATCTTTACTTCATAAATTATTTTCCAAAGCTATTTACAAAATGTTTGGGCGTCTTCAGTTTGGGTTGGTGTTAAAGACGATTTTCCAACTAAAATTAGGACACTCTGTAAATAAACGCACGTTATATATTATGTATCTGTGTATGTGTATGCTATGTGTACTTTTTAAAGCGTAATTAGAATCGCTTTGTATGCTGTGTGTGTGTGTGTGTTTTGTATGATATGAAGTAATCCAAACTGTATAAATGGTTTGGAATTTGCACATAAAGCAGACCTTCAACGTATTTACACAATGAAGGAAAAGTTCGTACGTACAAATAAAAGTGTTACTGCTCACTCGCGTTTCTATATCACATTAAACAGTTTTATTTTTACGTGTTGCGTCAGTTTGGGGGATTGAGACCTGAAAGTCTTTTCTTTTTTACGTTTTGTGGGCCGCACGACAGTTGTTGTTCTTGTTGTTGTTGTTGTAGTCGAAAACAAAAATTCTTCTTTAGTTTCTGATGGTGTATCGTGGGAAGTGGTGGGCTGGTTTTTCATGGTGTTTCACTATGATGGTATGAGTCAATATTTATGCAATAACAAACTGTTGGGATTGGGAACGTCGTCGTCAGTTTGAACTGAAAACTTTCTGCTTTTTTTTCGGTAGTGATTCTGTAATTTTCAAGCAACAATGACGTTATGGTGACCTGAAGATGGACAAATTAATTGGACGAGACGAGGGATGCTGCAGCGTCAATTATCTCAAGCAGGCACTTCACATCTTTAATGTGATATTTTTGGTAAGGATTGATTTTTAAAAAAAATATTTATCCACTAATTTTCATTTGACATAAATAATAATTTATTTTGTACTACCTAATATTAAAATCAAACAATTGAATTTTTAATTTTAAATTTTGGCACAAGTATTCAAAAATAAAATTGTAATAAACAAAATTTTTTAGAACAAAACCAAAAAAATTATATTTTATTTTAAATTTTTAACTAATTGTATACTGTAACTGTAAAGTTAATTAAAAGACTGTTTTTAATTAGTGAGTGTTGCAGTTATTTAAATTTTATACCTGTTTCATTTAAATTTTAGTTAGCAGGTTTGGGTGTCCTTTCAGTTGCAATATGGACAGTTACAGACAAATTTCAATACGTAACCCTGCTGACAACAGTTACCTACGAAGTCCTTATTTATTTCCTACTGTTTGCAGGAGCACTAGTCATTTTAATAGCAGTAATAGGCTGTTGTGGTGTATCCAAAGAAAATAGGCCAATGCTTATATGTGTATGTATCATACTGCTGACAGATATCTACTAATTATTCTTGCAACGTCCTTTGCAGTTAGTATATATATATGTACCTATAACGTATTATCTAATGAGCTAATAATAATTTTAGTTATTTTCAAGAAGTGTAAATTATATTTATATTATTTTTTTTCGTATTTTCAATTAAATATATTTTTTGTTTTGTTTTATAAACTTCAGATGCAAAACGATAATTTTGTGTGACACACTATACATATGTATTCATACATATATTCATTATTTTTAATTAAATTTTGTTGCCATTCGGTTGCTAAATAGCAAAGGCACATGAGTACCTACTAATAACTAAACTAATAAATCTCATGAGCTCATGACGTTGCACTTGATTAATAGGCTTTGAACTGACTGATTATGATTTTTTTTTTATTATTGTTATTATTATACTTTTTTAGTATATTTTTGCCTTAATTTTAATATTCCTACTGGAAGCAATGGTAGGATTAATGTCTTATGTATACGATGAGCAACTGGAAACAGAATTAGAAATGAATTTGAATAACACGTTCCTCTCGACTTATAAAATTGATGAGACTAGAACGAAAGCTATAGATTTTTTACAAATGGAAGTGAGTAATTTTTGCACTATTTTTTAGTTATTATTTTTTCATTGTTTTGATCGATTTTTTGAGATTTCCTTTTTGTAGTTTCATTGCTGTGGGGCTGTCAGTTTTGACGATTGGAAATATAGTAGGTGGAGGACAGAAAATCTGGCAGGGAAAAATTTAGTTCCAGATTCGTGTTGTAAAACAATTTCGCCAGAATGTGGGAGAAGGGACCATCCATCGAACATAAATTACAGTGTAAGGTTTTACATTACTTATTTAATTTTAATTGTTACTTACAGTAAAACTCGGCTATAACGTTCACGAGGGGACCTTTAAAAATCAACAGAATTAGACACATTTCTTTTTATTAATCCTTTATAAAAGTACATTATTGTTCTTCAGTATAGTGGACACTTTTTATGTCTTTTTCAAACACATAACTTTGCTGTTGTCGATACAAAATAAAAAAAATATTTATTAATAAAAAGTACGTTACATTTGATTTTGTTTGAGACGTTCCGACGTTATCAAAATTATTTTTCTATTGAGTACTCCCTAATATAATATAAGAATGTTCTGGACTTTTTAACCATGTACCTAAGTACGTTATAAGTGAGTTTTACAGTAAATAATGGAAAAAAATTGTTGGTTGAAACTTTATTTAATTTTTAGGGTTGTCTTACAAAAATGGCTAACCACATGAAATACCATTTGCTTATTTTATGTGCTGTCGGATTAGGAATATGTGTAGTCCAAATTATAGGAATCATACTTTCTTGTAAATTGTATTTTAAATTGAGAAATGTTATGGATTATGATGATTGATCTGTAATTGTAAAGAAGCATTTAATTTTCATTTTTGTAGAAGAGGCTAGCGACTTAATACATAATATCTACGAATAAATTAATTGTTTCCCCCTTTATTTATATTTACTAGAAGACAGACTATTTAGAAGACAGGCAGAGCCGGCGTTAGGATTTTCAGGCCCCAGGTAAGCGTTTAGAAATAAAATCCAATTCAAAATTCGGTTTTTTAGAAAAAAGGGCCTTCTTCAGAACAAGGTACTTTTGCAACGCTTACCCCCCTCTCCAACGCCGGCCCTGTTAGAATGTAGGTACCATATATTGTTGTTACCTGTTTTATATTAAAATAAAATAAATTATTAAGCATTGTATTAAGCATTTTACTTTTTTTTTAGCAGATGAATGCATTAATTTGCCTACATTGAGTTTTAAATTAACTTACAGTAAAACTGCAATAACCCGAAAGTCGATAAGTCGAATTTTTGACGCAGAGGCGTACATAGCTCCGCCCTTTTCGAGCTTAAAGCCTGGGCATAAGCTCCGCCTCTTGTCATTCTTGCGCATTGTATGGCTCATGACGTTTTGAAACACTTTTAACATCAATTTTTCTGTGTTTAATAAGAATTAAGACTAGTTTAAGTTCCTGAACTCAATAAAACAAGATTTCTTAAACTTGATGGTTTAAGTTGTTTTAAAATTTAGAATTTTCCAAAATTGTTTCTCAAACTGTCATAAAACGAGAAGATATCGTCACAATTCCTTTTTTTTTATTGAAAAAAAGAATTTGGGAAAATATACATCCACTTCTGCCCCTCATTTGTAATGTAGAATTGATCTGACGATGAGCAAAAGGGGGGTATAAAGTAATTTATCGATTAAAAAAGTTGGTACAGTCAAATTTCTATAAGTCGAATTTTCTGGAGGAATCCCTTAATAATGTAAAAATTTTAACGCCCCCGTTCCCTCGGATTAAAAAACATCGCACATACAAATCTTTGTACCATTAAATGTACGTTGTATGTAGTGAAGACGAAATTTTTTTTTTTAATTTTTTTTCGTGAGACTCCATTTTTTTTTCTAAAATAAAAGTAGCCTAAGTTACTCTTTATTAGATCAGCTTTCTGCCAGTGAAAGTCCCGTCAAAATCGGTCCAGCCGTTTCAGAGATTAGCCGGAACAAACAGACAGACAGACAGACAAAAATTGTAAAAAATATTATTTTAGTACATGTACCGTGTATAATACACCCATATGCATTTAATAAAAAAATACCGGCCAAGTGCGAGTCGAACTCGCACACCGAGGGTTCCGTACAAACCTGTATATATGTGATGTAACTAAAAATTTAAGGTTTTCGGAATTTTTCCTTTATATGTGCTATAAAACATTGCTTCATGCCAAATTTCAAGATTCTAAATCGACTGGAAGTACCCTTTAGGTTTTGATTCCCTTGCGAGTAGTTGCGAGTTTGAAAATATGCGACTTAAATTGCTGTTTCTTTTGATTGCGTTGACATAGAAGTTTGATTTTGTTACAGCTTAAAGGTATTATAGACCTGAGTATTTGATTTTGAATTTCAATTTAATACCTCTACGCGTTCATGAGGAAAGGGGTAGTAACTTTAAAATTAATTTAAAAAAAGTTTTTTTTATATGATGTAACTAAAAATTTACGATTTTCGCAATTTTTCCTTTATCTGTGCTATAAGACGTTGCTTCGTACCAAATTTCAAGATTCTGAGTTCACGGGAAGTACCCTGTAGGTTTTGATTCGAAAAAATTTTCGGAAATTTGCGGCATAAGCGGCTGTATCTTTTGATTGCGTTGGCTTAGAAGTTTGATTTTTTCACAGCTTCAAGGGACAATAGACCTGAGTATTTGGTATAAATTTTAGCTTGATACCTTCACGCGTTCCTGAGAAAAAGGGTCTTGGGGGCAGGGCGGACGGACAACGAAGTGATCCTATAAGGGTTCCGCTTTTTCCTTTTGAGGTGCGGAATCCTAAAAACGGTTATTTTAATATTACAAATAGACACTCCAATTTTATTTATTTATATAGATATGACTGTATAATTTTTAAAAACAAAGAAAAAACTTATTTGTTAAGTTTATTATAATATAGGTAATAAATATTATAAATTAATGTCCTTGTGATCTATTTTGTTTTTTCGGAACATTTACGATTATAAATGAATATAGAAATCGTTGTAAACTTATTTATCATCAGAGTTTGCATTACAGTCCATTTGAGATCAGATAAGGCCAGCAAAAAATTGTAGGCAGTTAATGAAAAACATCTGCTACGAATTAAGTTTTATCGTTTCAAGAGAGAAACGGACAAAAAAAGATAGGTTAAAGTTGTTATCAAGGTGATTGCGGTCGGTTATAGGTAGGTACTGTACTACCTGCATTTTATACTCAGAGAGAAATAATGTTTCTTGTATTGTGTCGGGTTAAATAATTACATAATTATGTTTACCAGTTTTGAATTAATTTTACATATTAAAAAAATAGTAGAATAGAATGTACCAGCTAGTGTAAATAACTTGAAGTGAATGTAGTGATAATTTTCTTCATTTGATTCCCGATTTGTTCTAACTACATAAAGGTAAATAAAAAGATGCATATTTATACTCGTATTCTATGTAAAATAATATTTGTTAGTTAGTATGTTTGTTCTTGTTTTTAGGTCTCAAACTTCAAGAGGTTAAATTGGCCACTTTCTTGTCAATAAAGGTAAGCAATCGCTATTAAGTAACTGCAGTAAAACTCACTTATAACGTACACGCTTATTACGAATTCACACTTACAACGTGCCATGCCAAAAATTCCTGCAATTCTTCTTAATGGATCACTTAATAGAAAAATAACTCATATATTGTACTTAGGTACCATTAATTTTATAACATATTTCTGATATAAAGGACACAAGAAAGAAATATAAAAAAAATCTTGTCACGTGAGATAGAATTACTAAAAAATTACACACTTTATATTTTTTTAATTACATCACTTTGAAACGTAGATGTACACTTTTTGAGACTTTCTAGATCATTCAAAAAATTATTAGAAGTTTCTCGAACATTCTAAGCCGATAATAACAGTTTGCGCTCATTTTAGAATTTTTTAGATCATTTCAGAAATTTTGAGATCTTTCCGGAAGTCCTTATGACTTAAAAAAGGACAGAAATATTTCTTTTCACCTTTCTGCCACCTACAACCACCCACTTCTACCCACCGCGACCAAACTCCCTTACTCCCACCTGGAGGCCAAGGGGTATTTACCACCCCAATAGGAAGTTTATTGGAGTAGGTAGAGACAGAGAATACCCTGTCTTTACGTACGAACATTAGCATTTTATAAATGTATTTAGATTTAGATTAATAAAAACAAAGAGACTGTAAGAAATTGTGTCTAATTCTGTTTTAATGAACTTTTAATATAACACAACGAGTACGTTATAAGCGAAATTTACTGCAGTTAAATGTATTTTTAACTATTTTACTTATTATGCGCAGTTATAAAAAGGCTACAAAAGCTTTTTAATTTCTTTAAAAATAGTTCAAAACCGCAAAGTACAGTAAGTAACTGTTATGTTTAGTTTCCAATAAATATTTATTAGTTATTAACAGCAATAAATAGAATTATATACATACGAATATATATATATAAGTATTATATACTTATTAAATGTAACAACAAATTATTTTTAATAAAATCGATGGATATTGGGACAGCACTATAGATATAATAATTTCAATAGTTAATTTTGATTTTAATAAAATATAACTAGAGAAGCTCCAAAAATATAATTATTTTTGGTTTTTCGATCGTCCTCAAAAACACTGAAAAAGATTAAAAATATAAAAAATTCTAAGGCCTTTTCTAATTATATTTTGTGAAAATAAGCTGTTTTTTCTTATAAATTATTATTTTGCTGATACTTTTAATTGCCAACAACAAAGTATCGTTCAATTTCTTTCAAATGCAAGCAAAAAGAGTCTTTTACTGGAGCCAATGCTATTATTAGCCAGGCTGTAGAGGCTAAAATAGCTCGCCAAAAAGACAGATGTTTCCACACATAAATCTCTTGGTGATTTATCTAAAAAAAAAATAATAAGTTTTATTATATCATAGGTACTTATATATTACCTACTAAATTATCATTATCATATATTATTTAGATCACTATTTTATTTCTTTTGACATTCAAAACAAATTTAAGTGGGCTTAACATTAAAATTTACGTTATTACATAATTTTATTTACTAGAAATAGAAATTATTTATGAAAAGGAGTTTTTTCTTACCTCGTCTATTGTTGAATTGTTGTGTAGAATAAAACTAATTTTATCGTCAGTTCTTATGGCAATTAAATGGACAACGAAGCAGACCAAGTAAATTAAAATCACTATAGAACTTTTTCTTCCAAAAATGTAGTCTTTGAGATGATAATAACTTAAGTGGGATATGTCATACCTTAAACAAAATTAATATTATTTACTTATAATATCTATGTAAACATTTACCTGGTAATTTGTAAATATTTTTCTAAACAAATTTTAAATTGAGTAGATACCTACTAAAAAAAGACCTTTTTAGAAAATTTTTGTAATAAGTAAATAAATTTTTTTCTGGCCTTATTGTTAGTATAATTACGTTGAAGTAAACAGGAAGTCAAAAATAAGCAACGAATAGATATCCACTATGTTTGTTTGTGTCCTATTTTTCGTATATATATATTATATAACATGTATGTAGGTATACATATTAAATAACACTAGCATACTATAAGTTAAAAATATCCTCGTTATACTGCACTCACCTGTCGAAAACTGAGACCAGGCATATCACCACCAGCAAACTAAATAGGCATGCATAAACATCACTGTAATAAGCGTAAGTTTCCAAAAAATCTTTGCTGGTCGGTTCCTCGGTGACACTGAGGTAACAATAGTGTGCCAAAGCAATTCCACCCAGAAAACCATGGCATAACATCGTGAATGGTAACCATCTCTCTTGATAGCAAATTGCTATGTTGAGGGGTAATAGAAAACTACTGGGTCTAAAAATTATCAAATTATAGAAGGTCGTAATAATATATACAGGGTTTTTCAAGTTGATGGGCTATTAGAAGTATATGAATTAGTAGAAGGAATTCAATTCTAAAACTTGGGCTCATTTGGTTATTGTTATGCCGCTTCTTTTAAAAATATTTTCAAGTTCGATTTACATCCGGTTATACCGGAAGTCGATACCAACTTTGTTATTTTAAATGGAATGGTATATTTTTTACGCTGAATTCGAATAAAACGTGTAATTCTAAGGTAAGTTTGATAACCAACTTGTACACCTATGACGATCGGTTTCTGAGTTAATTTAATTTATAGAAAAAAAATCGCTACCGCAACCCAAATTATAAAAAATCATAACTCCCACAAAATACGACTTAGAGTGTTGAAATTTTTACTAGTAATAGCTGAATATTAGTGCTAACGCCTTGACAAAATTGAATTAAATAATTTATACAGGGCGTTCAAAATAAAATTCTAAAATTGAAAAACTTCAAAAACGAATTACTTCGTTTTTTCAAATGGCACCTACTATTTTTTATTTTTTCAATCGATACCTTTTTTTATCCTCTTTCGATCTATATGGATACTTTCTATTTTATTTGAAAATTTTGGAAAAATTTTGAATTATTCTTAAAATAGGAAGTATCCATATAGATCGAAAGAGGATAAAAAAAGGAATCGATTGAAAAAATAAAAAATAGTAGGTGCCATTTGAAAAAACGAAGTAATTCGTTTTTGAAGTTTTTCAATTTTAGAATTTTATTGTGAACGCCCTGTATAAATTATTTAATTCACTTTTGTAAAGACGTCAGCACTAATATTCAGCTATTACTATTAAAAATTTCAACACTCTAAGTCGTATTTTATGGTAGTTATGATTTTTTATAATTTGAGTTGCGGTAGCGATTTTTTTTCTATAAATTAAATTAACTCAGAAACCGATCGTCATAGGTGTACAAGTTGGTTATCAAACTTACCTTAGAATTACACGTTTTATTCGAATTCAGCGTAAAAAATATACCATTCCATTTAAAATAACAAAGTTGGTATCGACTTCCGGTATAACCGGATGTAAATCGAACTTGAAAATATTTTTAAAAGAAGCGGCATAAACAATAACCAAATGAGTCCAAGTTTCAGAATTGAATTCCTTCTACTAATTCATATACTTCTAATAGCCCATCAACTTGAAAAACCCTGTATAGTTGTTTTGACATTATATTTTTTTATCACCATCAACAGAGAGACTTTTACAGCTATTTTGAGATTAAATGTCAAAATTTAATAACATTTACCTTGTTGGTTCTTCAAATTGTTTTGATGGATTAAGTTCAGTTCTCAAAGTAGGTTCAAATTTGTTCTTTTTTTGGACGTAAATTTTATCACTTTTCTTCGGACTCTTTCTCACTTTATCCAACTTAGGTACATCTTCAGGAATATTTTCAAACACATCGTCTTGAAGTTCTTCCAGTGCCAAAGTAATTTCTGTTTTGGGTTCAAATTCCTCGTCTCGTTTCCTATGTTTCCTTTTTCCTGACGACGTAGATAGTGGTGAGAATTCTCTTTTTTTCTTTTTACTCTTTCTCTTCTCTTTTGGTATCATCATTTCTCTACTATCTCCTAAACCAATTTCCTGATCTGTCGCATTATTATGTTTTTTCTTGCGCGACTTTGATTTTTTGAGCGAGTTTAAAATTTCGTCGTTGTCCCTACATATCATTATGTCCTGCATGCTGTTGTACATGTTCCTTTCCAAATCGATATCTGTGTATTCTTTACGTTTCCTGTAATGTTTTTTCTCTTCAGGGCTCAACATTTCGAGATTTCCTGATAATTCTTCTGGCATTTTTTCGTCCTCGTAGAAGCTCAAACTTTGTGGTCTTGAGTCGCTAAAATGATTAAGTTTGTTAATGTCCCTCTTCATTTCTGTTTCTATCAAGCTGATTATTTTTGTGTTGATTGTGGATTCTCCGTCTATTGAGATGTCCCTGCTTGGCGTACGTTGGCTGTAACTGGAGTTTTTGTCGTTATTTTTGTCTTCCATGTTATAGGTCCTGTTGGATTCTGATATTTCGTCTGATTTTGATTCTTCTGAGGGGACATCGTGTTTGGTCGGTTTGTGCACTTGGGCCACAATGTCTTGCTTCACTTCGTCCTTTTGGCGATGTTTTCGTGGACGTGGGGACAACTTGGAACTCATAGTTAATTACAAAAATTAATTGTTAACTTTATATTATTATTTGTAACTACATATGTAGGTGTGATCGTTTTATGGTAGGAAGTAGTAGTTAATATTGACAGGGACCTTCACAAAAACAACGTTGCCAGGGAATATTATCGATTGAAACAACAACGTGGGGATGGCGCAAACGTGAAAAGGGCGCAGGTGAAGTAGAGAGATAAAATAACTGCTAAATGAAAATGTGCATTTCTGTGTATTTATTTCATGTAACAGACAAAAAGAGAGATGGATAGATATACAGCAGAAAATATCTTTTTTAAGTGCACCACTTTTCACTTTTTTAAAAGATTGAATTTTTGGGCAAAAGAAAAATTTTCCAAAGTACGTTTTGATAAGAAATAATTGTAGAAAGAACTGCCTCATTGCTTAATTAATTGCATAGTATTGCATGTATTGTTATCTTGTTTCGTCAAATTTGTTCCCTCCCAATGACAAAATCCTAGCTACTTTGGACTTTAATGAATAATCTATTGGACCCTTGATGTTGGCCAAAAATAACAAAAAAATTGTGAACATATTTCATATTTTTACTAATGATTGAGGGGATGTTAAAAATTGTAGTTGATTTCTACCATTTTTGTTTATTATA
This sequence comes from Agrilus mali, assembly GCA_029378335.1. Lineage (NCBI taxonomy): Eukaryota > Metazoa > Arthropoda > Insecta > Coleoptera > Buprestidae > Agrilus > Agrilus mali. The sequence continues at coordinate 27,954,437 of CM055657.1, read as the reverse complement.
ATTATTTATTGTTATCTTCTACAGCAAACTTTTAAAAATAATTTTAGTAGTATGTTTTCATTGAATATTTTTCAAAATTTAAATTGTTATCATAACCAAAACAATTAACCTGTTTGGTCTGGTTAGACTCCTTATTTATTTTTTGCTTGCCTAACTCACTTATTTATCTTAATAAAATGACTGACTTAATTATGTATTTGTTTAAAAAACATTACAAAATATGATTGTGGTGTGGGTGAAAAATCTCTTGAAGTTATAAATTATCATTATCTATATTATTATAAAAACATTAATTAAAGACTATTCGAATATTCATCCACAATCTACATATTTACATACTTTATATTTATTTACTTAAGTATTTGTAATTTTATCAAAAGTCATAGGTCGTTTTTCAACTCTTTATTATTTAAAAAAAATACTGCACAGTACAGTTTTGTTACAGTTCCAATAAAATAAATAATTCAGTAGATAATAAATAGAAATGATTATTTTAGCAAAATAATGTGTTTAATAATACAATAAAAATAAAATTACGTTACCTTTTACAAAAATTAAAATAGATTATTTAATAAGTAGTATGAGTATTAATGATTATATACTTAGTAATTACAATAAATATTTGGCATAAGTATTTTTGTTTAATCAAAATATTAATAGTATCAGATATAGTTTTTAAAAGATCAATTTATATACATACATAAACTTAAACAAATACATATTGCAATGTTATTGTTTATAACCATAGACATAGGAATATAAATAAGCTAAAAGGACAACTAGGTGCCTAAATTCTATTGGCTGTCGCAAACAAAATCTAGACACCTTCTATATTCCTACAGAAATAAAAGAATCTATGGTTTAGAAAAGTATTAATTAAATAATAGTACTTACTAACCAAAACAAAAGATTGTTCATAGAACTTACTTAGGTAATATATCATAGATATATGGGACCAAAATCACCGACTTTCAAGCCCCCCACATGGCCAGTATTTGCCCTGTTTAAATAACCTTTTTAAACTGGCAAACACCCAAAACAAGTTGTTGACCACCTGGGGCCATACTTGTCGGCAAATAATTACTTAAAATTTAGGAATTTAAACATTACCTGTGGAAATTACCTTCCACTCACTTAAAACCTAATCTCACGTGGTAATACCGCACGCGCTTGTTTTACATTCTGTGATAACTTCAAGAATGTAAAACATTTTTTTAAATTTATTTTTCTACCGTCACCGATTTACTTATTACATAACGCCCCGAATTTTGTACAGATGTTAGTTATTTATATATAATTACGTAATAATCGTAGTCTTATATTGGCGATCAAAGTACCTACAATATTGAATTATGGTACTCTGATCAAAAATCTAGAACTATGGTATTTTATAGTAGGTATTTACGTATTATTACAAGTTGTACGGATGACAAAACTGGTAGACCAGTCTTTGAGATCTTTCGGTCTTTTTCATTATACCTTTCTTGTAATATTGTCGTATTGACCTGCTGAGTTTGTCGTAGTTCATGGCCGGTCTGTTCTTTCGTTTTCCCCACAATTTTGCCACTTTCACGGAATCTTCTATTTTGAAAATTCCTTTGCTGCGGTCAATCCATCTGATACATGTACCATGTACCTGTGGAGACGCTAGCAACTCTTTGAGAAATTGCCAGAGGTGGATGTGGGAGCTTCCAGTACCACGAGATGTCGAAGGTTTTGATTCGACCTCCATTGGAGCTTCCTCATCCTCATCTGAAAAGTAAATTAAATTACAATTATTCGTTAAAGTTAATATTGCTTAGGTACTCTAAACTATGGGGCATTTCAAGTGAAGTAGACAACGAAAAGAAAGTAAGGTTCTGAAATTTATTAATTTTTTATTTATTTGAGATTCTAATATATAATGACTAGCTATGCCCGCGACTTCGCCCGCGTGGAATAGTGACTTTCGGCAGCATTTCAATTTTTTTCTTCTATATTTTTATTTTCTGGGTCGTAAGCCTTTTTGCCCCCTTTAGGGTAAAATTTTTACAAACTTTAAATGTCGTATTTATATCTAATCAAAAGCCTAAAAAATAAGTTTCAAGCGTCTAGCTTTATATCTACTTATCTATCTCCGTACCAAATTCTCATTTAAATCGGTTCAGTAGTTTGGGCGTGATTGCGTAACACACAGACAGACAGAGTTACTTTCGCATTTATAATATTATAGTTTAATATAGTTTAATTACAGTTTAAAATAGTTTATATAGCTGAGTATTCAACTACTTTTATTTATCCAAATAAACAAAACCTCTATAACTTTTTACACTTAATATTTTAATTTTCTGGGCCGTAAGCTTTTTGGACGAAGTCATTACACAAAAACTTTCATCGGCTAATTTTATCCCCTTTAGGGTAAAATTTTTACAAACATTGAATGTCGTATTTATTTATATCTAATCAAAAGCTTAAAAAATAAGTTTCAAGCTTCTATCTTTAAAAATTACGGAATTTCCGCACAAACTTTCCTATTTCAACCCCTTACAACCCTTTTTTCGCATTAAAAAGTAATCTATGTATATTTTTAGGCTCTAGACTATCTCTGTACCAAATTTCATTTAAATCGGTTCAGTAAATTTTATGCGAGATTGTGTAGCATACAGACAGAGTTACTTTCGCATTTATAATATTCCGCGAATTCATTTTCATCGATTTTCCCATGGGAATAAGATATTTTCCCGCAGTAAAACGCAGCCTATGTGTTAATCCAGGGTGTCAGCTAACTCCATACCAAATTTTATTAAAATCGTTCCAGCCGTTTAGACGTGAAGAAGTAACAAACATACACACTCACACAGTCACACACTCACAAACTTTCGCCTTTATAATATTAGTGTGATAATAAGATTTAAGATATGAGATTCTATAGGATACACCTGATTGACGGAAGGATTTCTTTGAAATTTTATTTTCATAAATAATAATAATTACTCTTGTTTTTGATTTTCTAATCAGATTTCAGGTTTGATTTTTTTTTCAGTGTTAAACCGGAAATAAATATTTCAAATACAGTGGATTTCATTTACAACGACTTCGGTTGTAACGACATTTTTTTTATAACGACATATTATATATGTCCCTTGAATTTAAGGAGTAATTTAAGAAGAATATTTGGCTGTAACGACTTCGGATGTAACGTCCGTCGATTTCGGTTTTAGCGACTAATTTTAATTAACTATTAATTACAAGATGCTAGAAGTCTCATACTGACCGAATCTAAACACAAAACTTTTTTATATTTTGTTTACATTTACAGATAGTCAGTCAGCAGTTGTACTTAGTAATTGTTTATAAATGTTAAGGTTGATAAAGTAAAATCTAAGAATCAGATACAGTAGAATCCGTTTATTATGACCTCGAAAGGAATTGACAAACACGTCATAATAAGCGGACGTCATACAAAACGTTTTGTGAAATGAAAAACCTTTTTTATGTAAATATGTATGTACTTAAGTATTTTAATACAGAAACATAGTAAATACATATTTATACATACATATTAAATCAAAATCAAAATTGTACATAATCAGCACATTATAACACATACAAGTGTATTTTTTACTGTAAGAAATCTGTAAATTTTGACTGCTTCTGTTTTTTCATTTTATTGTAAAAACAGTCTCTAATACTATTGTGTATAGAAGACATAGCTATGGTCAAATTATCATTTTCAATATTGCTGTGAACAAATCGTGATAATAATTCTGCAGCTTTTAATGCCTCTTCTGCGGTAGTTAAAGGTTCTTCCTCGACTTCCTCTTCCCCATCACTTTCGAGTTGTTTCTTAGCGCTAATGTTCTGTACGATATTTTCATCGGTGGGTTCTTCGGATGTGAGGAGAGCGAGCGCTATCGATGTCAACATACCGGAGGTGTAAAGAATCATGTCGGTCATTATAACCGGACATAATTGATTAAAAATGGGTCATAATAAGCGACATGTCACTGTAAGGGAAGTCATTATATTCGACTTTTTTATAAAGAATTTCATATGAAAACCAAACTTCGTGGTGTAATTACGTCATAATAACCGGTTGGTCAATATAGGCGGAGTCATAATAAACGGATTCTACTGTATTGGGTACTTTTCTTGCAGCCTAATTTCCTTCTTTCATTCTTTCCCTCCTTGTTTTTATATAGCGACTTCCGGATATAGCAACGGAATTCAATGTCCTTTATAAACCAAATAATTATACTGTATATTTTTAAACCATAACTTCGAAAGCGAATTTCCGACAAAATTTTCTATTTTTACTATAGTTTTTTTTGGCAGAAAATTAAAACACAAACTAATTATTTGTAAAATATTGAGATTGAGATAAGGCTCACATATAAACTTTATGACATCTGCAGCAAATTTTTTTTGTATGACCAAGTTTTTTGTTTTCTCTTTTTAATTTTTTAACAATTTATTAAAATACAAAATAATTATTCGTAAAACGTACAGATTTCTTACTATAAGCCCTAAAAGGCTCAGCAATGGGGTTGAGATATGAACCGATATTACCGGCGCCTCCACCAAACTTATCATAATATGTATTATGGTACATCATTATATTATAATTACCTACCATGTTTCCTATTATTTATTCTGTTATTAGTTATTTAGCTGCTGTATATTCAAATGTGGCTAATTAAAAAACCCCTGATTGTTATTCCTAATTAGGTAACTGCCTTCCAATTAACCTTTTATATTTGCAAATTGCTCTTTTTTGTTGTAGTTTTAATTAAGCAAGTAACTAACTAACTAAAACGTAACTTCCACTACTACTTGTTTGTATTAAAATTCATGACCTTAAAGAATAAGAATTTTCAATTAATTAGTTATACCAACTACCTAAGTACCTATAGTGTTAATGGTTTTCGTGAAAAATGTCATTTTGTTACAGAATTTCAATAAATCTTGTTTCTTATTTCTCTTTATTATTGCAGATTATGATTACATGTTGTGTGAGATACAATATGGTACATGGTACAACTAACTGTGTGTCGTGCAACCAACCAACCAACCAACCAACGGTTCGGTTTAGTTCAGTTCAGGTTTCTTGCTACCTAGTATAGGTAAGTCTTTAATATAATTTAACCTTTAAAACACACCTATCTATGTACGTACAGTCTACAGTATGTATTAATATTATTACAGCCATTATGGTATGGTATTGCTCTATCTATTGCTTAACCTTAACCCATTTGTGGAACTACGTACCTACGTTACCTATAAACATTTACCCATATTGTATAAAAATATTGGAGTATTCGATATAACTACGTACTTAGTTAGAAACATTTATTCGCACATGCATTAATATCTACAATAACGATACATCGAACGTGTATTTTTATATTTGTGTTTTATACATAATTACGTACATACAATAAAAACGTGTTGAGTCAGATGACAGTTACTTACTTACAAACCCACTTTTGAAGGACGACCACTACACATAGGTACTAGGTATATAATAAGCAAGTAAATATTATATAGATAGACAGACATAAAGTTTTTTATTTTAACGCCACACAGCTTCCCAGAACGTGGAGCTAAAATAAAAAGTTGATCTTCTATCTATCGGGATTGGGTTTTGTATTTATAAGTAATACGTATATTACCGAGAACTAATTATTTTGCTTAATTAATTAATCATATATCTAACAACAGGAAGTTAAAAACGATTGGGTGGGCTTTTGTCAGAAATCGAATTTGGGGCACAGGAAATAATTTAAAAACCCTAACAAATATATATTTGAACACTACATTTAAGCAGTCTCTTATGGTTACAATTAGAAAATTGATACTTACATGCTCTTTAGGCAATAATAGAATGTAAAAACCGCCCTTATCAATTATTTTTTTATTGCAATTACTCGCCATTAATTATTAGTAGTAGAAGAAGAAGCAAAAAAAGTCGAAACGTCGTATTGAATGTAAATTTTCGATCGAATACTTTCAATTGTATGACTCCTTGGTCGAGTGAATATTTTTTTCCTTTATTAATTTAATTCTTAAGATTACAAAAAAGTGTTCCCAATAGATACATGTAGTCCAGAATGGCAACAAAAACATTTTTTTGTTAGAGCTCGTATATTGAAAGAATTCTAATAGCAGAAATTTTTAATTGTATGGTGTACTCACCATCAGAAACATCACCACTGGAAGTGTTGCTGGACGTTGCTTCTTGTAGCCATGGAATGCCTAAACCACTCTCAGAGTGGGATGCTTTCCAAATTTCCAATTGAGCATGAAGGATGCTTCCACCCTGCAACAAAAAAAGTACATTTTTTATTAAAAAAAATTCTGCTGGGGTAACCAAACAAATTAATGTTGATTTTTTTCAACATTTTCATTTATTTGTAAATGAAAATATATTTGGTATTTATCCTTCTTTTTCAAAATTCTTCATCAGTAGTTTCGATATGTTGACATAGTCATTCAACCCCCTTAAAACCCTATCGTTAGGTTATTATTAAAATACTTAAGGGACTCTTAGATGTTTTTCAGTAAATTAGAACCAAAAATACTATTTTGAAGTCTGATATGTTTCAGAATCTAATGAACTTTGATGTGGAGATGCGCAGAGACGTAGCTCCGCCCTTTTTCGAGCTTAAAGCCTGGGCATAAGCTCCGCCTCTTGTCATTCTTGCGCATTTTATGGCTAATGACGTTTTGAAACACTTTTAACATCAATTTTTCTGTGTTTAATAAAAATTACGACTGGTTTAAGTTACTGAACTCATCAAAATAAAATTATCTGAACTTGATGGTTTAAGTCGTTTTAGAATTTATAAATTTTCAAAGATTGTTTCTCAAACTGTTATAAAACGAGAAGATATCGTTACAATTCCTTTATTTATCGAAAAAAAGAATTTGATAAAATAAACTTCCACTTCTTCCCCTTTTTTGTAATGTAGAATTGATTTGACGATGATCCAAAGGGGTATAAAGTAATTTATCGATTAAAAAAGTTGGTACAGTCGAACTTCTATAACTCTAACTACGATAAGTCGAATTTTTGATAAGTCTAACCAAATTAGTTGGCAATAGCATCAACTACAAGAAATACGTGTATTTTGTACTCGATAATTCGAACTCTCGAACTTCTATTATTCGAATTAAAAATCTTTGATAACTGTAAGTAATATTTGGCGCCAACTTCGATAAGTCGAATTTTCTGAAGGAATCCTTTAATATTTATTACTCAATAATAAGTTATCAAAGTTCGACTGTATGTATTAGTTTCATATGTAATCTTTTGGGCTCAAACAAACCCTATATTTTCAAAATAAAAATTAAATAAGTAAAACGGTATTAGAAATGCATGAATAAAAAATGTACGTAGGTGTGTAGGTACCTAGTGATGGAGGGCGTAGATGTGGTTTCGTGGCAGCTTTCTACCTATAGCTAGCTTGCTTACGTCGGTCGTGTTCGATTCTTTTGCATACTCAGTGACCAAACCGAACAATTTCTTGCCGTTATTTTTGTGTCGTAAGTGGGTCAGAGAGAAAGACTTTCTCCGTTTTCATGAATAACGATTACTATACTTACTACTACGCCTTAGCCACCAATACACTAACTTAAATACATATAAAACTGATGTGAAATCACGTTGACTATTTTGTAAAGGTCGCCAAGTGACTTTGCCCGCGGTGGTGGTTGATTACCTACCTACAAACATCACATCGAGTTTCAATAAAGAGAAAACAAGAGCAACACTTACTCTATCTGTCTACTTACTTATACATACATAGGTACATACGTGTCTTAATTGCTATAGTCATTAAATCGAACGCACGAAAACGATTAAAATTAACTAAAATAATGACGGCAACTTTAATCTATCTATTTAAATTGGTTTCTGGCTTGGACAAAGAAATGTCGTTTTTTGTTATTTATTAGAAATAAAAGAAGAAACGGAAATGCGGTAAAAGTTGAAGGTAAAAAACCATTCTCTTAATTGTTTCTTTAATTTGGGAAAATTTTAAATATAGATATCTATTAGTTATACATATAAGCACAAGGAAATTTATTATATTATAATATAGCATCCTGAAGAGATCTTTGACATGTGAGTTAAATAATATATGGCAGATGACGTCAAAAATTAAATCGATATAATATATAAGTACTTAAATTAATCGATCGAATTATTTATTATATTACGATAGTTCGGAGCCCTTCAAATATTTTTTATACATTTCAGAAAAATACAGTAAAACTCACTTATAACGTAAATGCTTTCGGTTATAATGTACCACATCAGGTTCTTATGGAACAATAACAGAAAATTAACTTGTATAACGTACCTACTTAACATTAGTTTTATTACGTACTTCTTTTGTAAAGTACCGAACGTTCAAAAAAATTAAATATAACGTACTTTTATTCATAAAAAGGACTAATAAATACAAAGGGATTTTAATAAGCGTATATGCCTCACCTAGTCTGATATATCGTACTGATTTTTAAGTAGCTGTACGTTATAACCGAATTTTGCTGTAACAATTCAGATTTTACTTTCGATTAAAATTCGTCCTAAAAATCGAAGGAAGGTCATTTAGGAATGTATGCAGAAAATGGGGGTCAATTAGTTGCGTTCCTAAGACGGTCTACGGTTGGTTGGTAATATGGTGGCTCGTGATGCAAGGTGAAGCTAACGGTTCACTTATGGGCTTGGCTATTCAAGATGGTCAATACAAAACCATCGCGACTTGTTATTGCCTATACATACATAAGTAACCAACTAACTGCCAGTAACAGTGGCACTACTGTCTACAACCAGTTTCTTCCAATTAGGAAGGTAATTATTTAAGAAAATTGCGTTAGATTAGTTCTGCTAAATAATAATAACGTAAAAACGTACCAACTATATATCTACCATTTGCCAGCTTTACTATCGTGCCATTTTTGCTATTAAGTAGGTACATAAAAGAACAGTGAAATAAATTTAACCATTAATAAAAAAAGTTGAAGATGGACAGATGATATGATTGGTTGGTATACGTATGTTTAAGCACCTAATTGTTTTATGCTAATTGGTCATTGGCATATTTTTTTTGATGAGCTCAGAAAATTGATACCTACGTACACACCTTTTAGAGTTAAAAATATAAGAAAACGATTTTTTAGTTATTTTTTAATTAATTGTCATAACTGGCCATTAATTAATAGAAAAATGAATGGTACTTATGTGTTTGTCATTACTTATAGGTTATAGGTATAGTATACAGGGTTTTTCAAGTTGATGGGCTATTAGATGTATATGAATTAGTAGAAGGAATTCAATTCTTAAACTTGGGCTCATTTGGTTATTGTTTATGCCGCTTCTTTTAAAAATATTTTCAAGTTCGATTTACATCCGGTTATACCGGAAGTCGATACCAACTTTGTTATTTTAAATAGAATGGTATATTTTTTACGCTGAATTCTAATAAAACGTGTAATTCTAAGGTAAGTTGATAACCAACTTGTACACCTATGACGATCGTTTTCTGAGTTAATTTAATTTATAGAAAAAAAAATCGCTGCCGCAACCCAAATTATAAAAAATCATAACTTCCACAAAATACTACTAACAGTGTTGAAATTTTTACTAGTAATAGCTGAATATTAGTGCTAACGCCTTGACAAAATTGAATTAAATAATTTATACAGGGCGTTCAAAATAAAATTCTAAAATTGAAAAACTTCAAACACGAATTACTTCATTTTTTCAAATAGCACCTACTATTTTTTATTTTTTCAATCGATTCCTTTTTTTATCCTCTTTCGATCTATATGGATACTTCCTATTTTAAGTAATAATATAAAATTATTCCACAATTTTCAAATAAAATAGGAAGTATCCATATGGATCGAAAGAGGATAAAAAAAGGAATCGATTGAAAAAATAAAAAATGGTATGTGCCTTTTGAAAAAACGAAGTAATTCGTGTTTGAATTTTTTCAATTTTAGAATTTTATTTTGAACGCCCTGTATAAATTATTTAATTCAATTTTGTCAAGGCGTTAGCACTAATATTCAGCTATTACTAGTAAAAATTTCAACACTCTAAGTCGTATTTTGTGGAAGTTATGATTTTTTATAATTTGGGTTGCGGTAGCGATTTTTTTTCTATAAATTAAATTAACTCAGAAACCGATCGTCATAGGTGTACAAGTTAATTATCAAACTTACCTTAGAATTACACGTTTTATTAGAATTCAGCGTAAAAAATATACCATTCCATTTAAAATAACAAAGTTGGTATCGACTTCCGGTATAACCGGATGTAAATCGAACTTGAAAATATTTTTAAAAGAAGCGGGCGGCATAAACAATAACCAAATGAGCCCAAGTTTCAGAATTGAATTCCTTCTACTAATTCATATACTTCTAATAGTCTATCAACTTGAAAAACCCTGTATAAAAATCGTTCCTGACCTGATATATTTTTACTTTTATTAAAACAATTTATACAACGTTTTGATAATGAAAAAAAAACATTAGCCATTGATAGTACATAATAAAAGTTAAAAAGGTCGAAACGTCGTATTGAATGTGGTTTCTTTCTTAAATTATTGATCGAATACTCTCAATTCAATTAAATTGTGACTTCTTAGTCAAGTGAATTTTTTTTTTAATGTAGATTACCTTAATTTAATTCAAATCCACAACAAATTGTTCCCAGTAGGTACATGTAAGTACAGTTATATTAATTAAAAAAAAAATATTTTGTGTAATGATCTTATTCTCGTCCAAAGAAATCTAGAATGACAAGAAATGTTTATAGAACTCGAATGTTCAAACATACGTATACAATGTTGGGGGAGATTTATAACAATGAATATTTTTTTAAATTATTAATATTAGTATTCCCAACTTTTATAAAAGTGGAGGACGCTAAATGCTATTCTTTGAAATATGCAGAAGCTGACGAAACATTTTTTTTTTATATTTTAGAGCCCCATTTCCAAAATAAAAACATCTTCAATCAATTACTCCTGTTATTTCATAACAAATCTATATAAAAATATAAAAAATCAATTGCGAAGTTGCTGTTATTTACTTCTGGAGCAGCAAATATCCAATAGGTGGCAATATAACGACTGAATATGAATATTGTATCAGCTCTCTCTTTAGGGGCTGTTTAGGTTCGGTCAATAATATATCGATAAATTTATAGCCACCACAATAAAAACCTTCTTGTATAAAATATTATTAAGTAGATACTTATTCTCTTAGGGTGTCTGTATACTCGATGAGGCAAAAATGAGGAGGTTATAATGAACTTTATATAACACTTTGGGGGATGCAACTGTTGTGAAACATACTGAATATAAAATTATTAAAAAAATAAAACAAGTAGGTACCTAGAAAGTTTCACCAATTTATTAAAACCTTTACCTTTGATAATGCTCATGTGACCGAAACATGTCAGGTTTTTATTAAATTGGTGAAACTATCTACTTGTTTTATTTTTTAAATATTTTTAAAATGAGGAGGTTGTTTATAAATATACTAGCATTACAGTCCCCCATATTTTTTATTAAATTTGTTGTTATTTCTTGTAAAACTGTAATTCAAATTTTTAATTAGTGAAGTAAATAATTTTTTTAAATTTAATTCAAATATTTTGTGTAAAGATTTTATACTAATTTAAAGAAATCCAAAATAGCGATGAATGTTTACAAAATTAAAATGATGCTATAAATAATAATCAACGTTGCTAATTACTAATTAATAATATTGTAGAATACAAAATTTATCGTCTTTATAAACAAGTCGATTATTATTTTATTTTATTATCAATAATAAATTTCATCACGTTTAATTTATCGTCTTCTTATTAATATAATAATTAAATTATTATTTTTTTTATAAATTCCTCAAACATGGCAACGACCGTGATTATTCAGTTCCCTGCTTTCATGAGATACTCATTCAAATATTTTATAAACTGATCATGTTTGTGGTTTGTTATTCGCGAGGTGTAATAAGTATACCTACAACATGTAAACCGTTACTATTTAAAATAATACAATATTCAAGACATTGCCTGATGGCAAACAGCAATTTCTCTTTTATTGTTTCTGTTCTGTTTCCTTTGCAGTTTATACTTATTTGCTTAGCTACTTATACTTATAGTTAACAACTACACGTACCTACCTATCTATACAAGTCGGTACAAGAATGTATTATTCAATTAATGAAAATTTAATTGCAAATTCACGTTAGCCAGAAAATACCTTTTTTTCTTTTTTTGGTTATTTTATTATCTTTTGTTGTCCCAAAAACAACAAATAATTAAATTTTTATGAATTCCCTTTGTCTATGCATATACATATAAACAAACAAATGTATTTATTATTTTTTTAACGTTCACTAATTAGCACATTAATAAATAATTGACCTTTGTTGTGCTTTAGACCTTCCCTCTGGCTACTACTATTGCCTTTCTAAATAATAAATAAATAAAAATAATTTAGCGACCGCTTTGAATTACTCATTCATAACATAATAATTTATTATTTATTAACGGTGCAGTTGTGGTTGCTAATTTTTTTTTCCATTGAATTACCTACTAATTGTATAGGTAGATATTATATTAGTCATAAAATATTTTGTCCCGAACATTTTTAATATAAATAAACATTTATATTAATATTTATTATAGTTATTATTTACCTGTGAGATCCTACTGCTAAATTCTTCTTCAGTCAATGTCACCAGATCATTGCCAGACAGGTTCCACTGTTCTGACGATGGGGATGGTAAACCGAATTGGTTTGTTGTATACTTTAACCATGAGAAGACATCGGCTGAAGTCCATTGGTGGGGATCTAGAACAAACAAAAAAATTACCTATTTATTTACTCTGTATAATTTACCTACTGAAATTTGGGTTTAGTTGATTTATTTATTTAGGGGTAGAAATGTTAAGCATTTATTTAATATATTAAGTGGAATTTACTGAAATTTATACATACTTTAGGGGTAAAAATTGTCGAGAATTGTAACACAGTCAATTATACGAGTGATTAATAAATAATAACGTGTGCCCTTGTCAAAATTCGTCAAATACTAGAAAACTGTAAACACTATCCCTGATTAATTTACATAGACCCCTTCCATCCCCTAAGTGATATTGTTCTTAAAAATACCGGCCATGTGCGAGTCGAACTCGAGGATTCCGTACAAACCTGTATATATGTGATGTAACTAAAAATTTAAGGTTTTCGGAATTTTTCCTTTATATGTGCTATAAAACATTGCTTCATGCCAAATTTCAAGATTCTAAATCGACTGGAAGTACCCTTTAGGTTTTGATTCCCATGCGAGTAGTTGCCAGTTTGAAAATATGCGACTTAAATTGCTGTTTCTTTTTATTGCGTTGACATAGAAGTTTGATTTTGTTACAGCTTAAAGGTATTATAGACCTGAGTATTTGATATGAATTTCAATTTAATACCTCTACGCGTTCATGAGGAAAGGGGTAGTAACTTTTAAATTATTAAAAATATTTTTATTATATGATGCAACTAAAAATTTACGGTTTTCGCAATTTTTCCTTTATCTGTGCTATAATACGTTGCTTCGTACCAAATTTCAAGATTCTGAGTTCACGGGAAGTACCCTGTAGGTTTTGATTCGAAAATTTGCGGAAATTTGCGGCATAAACGGCTGTATCTTTTGATTGCGTTGGCTTAGAAGTTAGATTTTTTCATAACTCCAAGGGACAATAGACCTGAGTATTTGGTATAAATTTTAGCTTGATACCTCAACGCGTTCCTGAGAAAAAGGGTCTTGACAGACAGACAGACGGACGGACGGGCAACGAAGTGATCCTATAAAGGTTCCGCTTTTTCCTTTTGAGGTGCGGAACCCTAAAACTGATTCAGAATCTCATGAACCTTGATGTGGAGATGCGCAGAGGCGTAGCTCCGCCCTTTTCGAGCTTAAAGCCTGGGCATAAGCTCCGCCTCTTGTCATTCTTGCGCATTTTATGCCTCATGACGTTTTGAAACACTTTCAACATCAAACTTTCTGTGTTTAATAAAAATTAAGACTAGTTTAAGTGCCTGAACTCATCAAAACAAAATTTTTTGAACTAGATGGTTTAAGTTGTTTTAAAATTTAGAAGTTTCCAAAGATTGTTTCTCAAACTGTCATAAAACGAGAAAATATCGTCACAATTCCTTTATTTATCGAAAAAAAGAATTTGAGAAATTAAACATCCACTTCTTCCATTTTTTTGTAAAGTAGAATTGATCTGACGATGAGCCAAAGTGGATATAAAATAAATTTTACTTGATAACTCGACTTCTCGAACTTCTATTACTCGAATCGAATATCTTCTAAACTCGAAGATAATATTAGCGCCAACTTCAATAAGTCGAATTTTCTGGAGGAATCCCTTAATAATTAATGTAAAATTAAATGAGACTTTACTGACGCCCTCCCTTCTCCCAATTTTTTAATATATTCACTGTAAGTTTTCAGTTGGAAAAGTCAAATCTATGAAAAATCTTCACCACGTCTATGGACATTTGGTACATTGACTTATTATGGTTTTGGGGTCACAAATTCATTGTTCATCTTTATAGTCCCCATTAATTTCCATTATTATAAATAATTTAATAAAGTTATAGTACTTAGTCATTTATTGATTCGGTTACTCAGTTTTGTGGTTTATTTTTTCGATAACTTTACAAGTAACACGAAAACTATTTAAAGTACCTATGCCACCGTTATAATATTAACTTATATTAACTTATGAGAGGTATACTGTGTATTATTATTTAATAAATTTTCAAAATCCGGCAGATTAGCAATTGTAATTGAACAGAATCTATAAATATAACTTGCAAAACATGGAATTTACGTCGAAGCGTGAGCTGTAAATGCACCGTCTACCTACACATCTACGGTTTGAACGCGTTGGTTGTGGTAATTACGTAAGGGAATTATCGCAAGGACGAATATGAATAAAATAAAACTATCCAAGGGAGCACTCACAGCACAATACTAACGTAACAACAACAACAACAACAATAACAACAGTAAAACTACAACAACCACAATAATAAAGTAGTATTAGGTAGGTACTTACAATCGATTGTAAGAATCTTAATAAGTCGATTTTTTCTCTGGCTTTTTTTTTATTTATTGAATTAAATTCTATCGATTATAATAACGCTAAGTGCTGACCAAAAATAGATTTATTTCGTTGGGCAGACAAGGTTATTACGAAACAGTCGGAAGTACAGACAGAAACATTGTTGTTGTAAACGGCCGGCGCTTTGTTAACGTAATACATTTCTTCTTATTGTGATAAAAACACGAATTTTAGTGAACAATATGTAATCATTTTAACCATGGTCACATAAATGCAAGCAACATTTTTTTATTAATTAACTCAGCAATTGTATACGCATTGAAAAGAAAATTATTTCTTTGTCCAAATACTGACATAATGTTAATTCTTATTATAACATATTTAACATAAATATTACCTTTAGGAATTCCCAACGTCTTGCACGTTTTATCAATGTCCTTCTTCATGTGTTCAATTGCGATAGTGAGAACTGGATCAATTTTTTCTCGTGGAAGTTGTTCCTCACTGCAAGTAATTTCGTTTTGCTCGGGCTCCTCCATCTTAATTTCTCCCTCATGCAGAGGAAAATCAAAAGTCCTTATGTTATATCTCCTTTGAAAGCTTGTGTCTCTTAGTGCTTCCCTAAGAAGTTGATGGTCTTTAGGTTTTTCAGTCCTTTCCTCAGGTTTTTCGTACGACTGACAAAATAGGGTTTCCCCCGTTTGAAAGTCTTGCAAAATCGTCCCAAAATCAACAGAATTTTCTTGCTTTATTTGCCTATCTAAAAAGTTGTAAAGAGTTTTGTCTGATGGAGATGTTTGGGTTTGAGGAGTTTGCTCGTTTAATTGTTGGGCAACCAGACAGGTACTGGTGGTTTGTATTTCTTCTTTTATATAAGGGGGTGAGCTCGTGTAAAATACTTCTTTTTTTATTAATTTTTGTTGTTGAAAACTGTCGGGAGACTGGGGGTAAAAGGTGGGCGAATGGGGGTAAAGAGACAGCTCCGGAGAATTCGGATACAGAGTCTGATTATCGGACAATGGGGATGGAAACCCTGAATATTGACCGTTGGGTGACAACAAAGTCTGATAAGGGGACAACGAACCAGAAGACGAATAAGAATTTTTTGAATTTGGAACCTCTAAATAGATGCCACTAGTTGGGGGCGTTAAGTAATTTTGTTCTTTTTTCAGTGGGTCGGGGGTTAATAATTTCTGAAAATCGGGACCCAAATCGATGTCGTTGTTTTCTGCGTTGTCGTTTAAAGGACTTGAATAGAATGTAGTGTAGATTTTTGGTTTTCCTCCGCATGTCGCGGGCGGGGGAGAGTATGTGTACAGGGGGGTTGATGGAGACAAATAGGGGGGAGTGTCCTCTTCTCCCGGCAACAAACTCAGGTCGAAACTTTCGGCGAACGTGCTGTAATCACACGGTGGGGTGAAACCCGCAGACGGTACTGTTTGAGGCATCTGAAATAAACAAAAAGAAAATTTTAACGAAATTCCATAAAAAGGTATTATGATCTAAAACACGTTTCAACACCCAAGGAGTCAACCTCAGTGTAATTTTGACTTAAATAGTTCTAGAAATATTAATGATGTATTTCGTGGTTTGTTTTTGAAAGAGTCGATAGTGGCGATGAAAGCTTGTTACCTGTTTATTTGATTTTTTTATTTGCTATTGGCAAAATTTTACCATGAACTATTTAAAAGTTTTCGATGCACGACTTTTAGAGGAAATTGACTGTCATAACGTGAAAGTAATCGCAATGTGTTTCGATATATATGCGTCATCATTTTTGTTTGTTTATTCAAAAATGAATTGATGCACAGGCAGAGCAGCCGGTCTAAATCCGTTACCAAAAATTTCCCATTGGAATTGGACTCGTAGTGGTCCATTCATTTTACGTAGTAAATCAGGAGAAAACACCATATGGTTAAATCACTAATTTTTTTCCCTTTTTATAAGTTAGATATTTACAAAATAGTTATATGCAATTTCCTTACACAATTGGGCAAATAATTTTAACAGTAGTACCTAAAGAACAAATATTTGATGTAATTGGTTTCTTAAAATTCGTTAATTACGTACTCTCTGATGACAACTTTACAAGTTGTACGTGAATATTTATAAACTAACATTCTATAACAAGATTTGACATACCTAGTAATCGTTATGAAATTACTTTTTTATTTGGTTAATGATCCACAAAACATTTTTGATTTATGACAGCATTAAAGTTCTACATTTAGACAATTTTAAATCTTCTTAGTTTTCGTTCAGTTTAAAATAATTTAATGGAAACAAATTATTGAGAGCAAATTAAAAGTTTTTGAAAAATAATGAAGTGATGTTTCTTCAATTTTGACAATACAAAAACTCACCTATGGAAATCCATTTACCGTTTCTAACTATTAAAAAGTTTTATCACAAATGAACTGAACAGCTTAAAAATTAACAACAAATAAAAAGAACTAACTGATCCGTATAAATTCGTAACATGGACTAGCACAAAATAGATTTCTGTCTTTTGCATTCACGCATTTTCTTATGGTGTATCTGTCCCTCTCTAAATTTTGCGTCACCTTGACTTGAGTGAGTTCACACACTTGTTTTACACAATAGAACAAACAGAACAGCACATTTCGGCTATTGCCTCCACTATTAAGCACATATATCCATTATATGTTACAATATACAAGAACTTTTGACTGAATCATTCCTTCCTACTTACTATGTCTATGTACATATGTATTTAGTGCTAGACGTGCGTCAAACTTAATGTCATTTCGCGATGTGACTTCTTTTTAACTTAACAGCTTTTTTATATTATATATAGTTAGTTAGGACAAAATTCCTAGACCTAGACATTTGCCCCACCCGCATAATTATATTAAAGAAATTATTTATAAAACACAAATAGTTTATTTGTATTTAAAAGTCTTATGACGTCTTTGCATTCTCTTTTTTTTTATATTAAACACGAGCTCAACATTTTTTTGTAGTTCTAAACATAGTTTCAGTAGTTGTTGAATAAAATTCAAATTTATTTTTATAACGTTGCACAAAAAATATTTCGGGTGTGAATGAATTCATTAAGTAACGAATCTTTTCCTTTACAATTTACAGTTCAACACGTAGTAGCTAATTTGAATTTATTTCGCCTCCCAAAGGCTCCTTCACATGGCAAAATAAACAAAAAGAACGTTTTTCTTATTAGTCATCATGATTTCGACCTTATAAGACTTCATCAAAGTGCCATAGAATGAATTACTGACTAAATCAAATAAACCCTTAAGGGCGAGTTTATGTAATTAGCCATATACAAGAGTTATGGTGCCATTTATGGGGTAATTGCTGCTACATAAGAATTTTAAAGCAAATACCCTACAGGTTGCATTATAATTCTTGTATGTGGATATTATACAGACTCGCTCTTTAGGGGATGCTTAGAGGGGCATTTTAGTTACATTATATATTTTAAAACCCTTCAATATATTTCTTTAAGATTGTAATTAACAATTAACAATAAAATTACTCACAGCATTCCAATCAGCTTAAGCCAGTTACCCTCTTTTTGACTCTAGAAATTCCTGAAGGTGGTAAAGATTTTTTATTGATTATTATTTATTAATTAATAGAAAAAGGCAGAGATTGTTAGTGATTGTATCGGCTCACAGATGGTAAAATAAATAACAAAAACGTTTTTCTTTTTGGTCAGAGCTAAGTGGTGATTTCGACCGTATTAGACTTTATCAGAGTGCCATAGACAGTCTCAATGAATTACTGACCAAATCAAATAAACCCCTTAAGAGTAACTTTATGTAATAACCATATACAAAAAGTATGGTGCCATCTATGGGAAATATTATACAGACTCGCTTTTTAAAGGATGCTAAGAGGGGCATTTTAAAACTGCCTCAACGTATTCATTTCGCATTATCACACACAATTAACATTAACATTACTCACAATTTAAATGTCATCATATCAGTTACCCTCTTTCTGCCTCAAATAAATCCTGAAGGTGGTAGAGTTTATTGAACACTGAACTTTTTGAACTTTGTTATTGTTAAATAAGTTTGAGAATTTAAAATTACACAGATAGGTCTTAGGCAAATAACACTAGATTTTTTTTAATACGTAAATAGACTTGTGTTGATCGCCGCGCGTTTATCATTATAATATATGTAACCACAATTTTTTCAAGATCATCAACTTTATGAATTTGAAAGGCTATGAATTAGTAAGATCTCACTTTAGATTTGGAAAAACCGAGTAACCTTGGTGATGACGTACGTACAATAATAGTAGATACCTGTGTCATAATATAACAAACATACACATATACAACACCTAATAAACATAAGTAGGTATTATATAGTATAGCAAACTTTTACCGATTTTGTTAATGTTGAATGTTAATAAATAATGAATGCTTAAACGTGAACGTTTTTTTTCTTCAGCCTTCTACCATCTGGTATTTTTTTGAATATGTTTTACGTGTGTGTACAATGTAGGTACATACAATAATAAACAATTAAGTCCAACTTAAATGTAATAAGTACCTACATAAATTATTCATTAATAATGTGGACTTTCCGTATGACCTGTTTTTGTTTAATTTTGAATGAAATTGACTTTTTTGTAAGTGCAATATATGTTATATAATAAAGGTAGGGCGTAGCCCAGGATAATATTTTGTGGGTTTGGTAAGACCCATGGCTATACAACAACAGTAGAGCACGTAAAAAATGTACAAATTAGCTTATAAACTCTGCAAGATACAAATTAAAAGGGAAATATAGGGATTAAACAGCGTTATTGGCTAATTTTCAAAATATCCACAACATGTATTTGAAAAAGGTGTCAACTTAATTATGCTAGGAGGTATAAAATAATAACTAACTTGTACCTTTGGGTCAATAAGTGTACTTTTCTTGTAGTTTGGAGGTGCTTTAAAAAATCTTGGCTAGTTTATATACCATCAAGCTACTTTACAAACTAGTCTTATGAAAAGATGATTTTCCATTGAAACAAGACAGACATTTTTAAATTTTGTATTTTACATACCTACTTAGATGGTTTACAAAGTAAAAACAAATAATTTTCCATCGAAACGTCCATATATTTGGAATGTTTGCATTTTATCCATCCAGATAGTTTACAAACTAACCAAGTAAAAAGATGATTTTTGTCTATAGAAATTATCAAATATTTGGACAGTTTGTTTACCATCCAGTTAGCTTATAAGCTACCAAAATTGAAAATTGAGTTTTCGTCGAAATGTCTTGATATTTGTATTGTTTGCATTTTATCTAGCTAGTTTACAAACTAGCCAACTAGAAAATTAATATTTTTCATCAAAATAATTAAATATTTGGACAGTTTGTTTAACATCCAGTTGCTTTACAAATTTAACCAAATGGAAAATTGATTTTCTATAGAAATGTTCAGACTTTAGAACAGTTTGTATTTTATCCAGCGAGTCTACAAGTTACCCAAATAAAAAAAAATATGATGATAGTCAACTGATTGGAAGTTTGCCTATCATTCAGTTAGTTTACAAACTAGCCACATGGAATATTGATTTTCCATCGAAATATCCTGATATTTGAATTGTTTGCATTTTATCTAGCTAGTTTACAAACTAGCCAACTAGAAAATTAATATTTTTCATCAAAATAATCAAATATTTGGACAGTTTGTTTAACGTCCAGTTGCTTTACCAATTTAACCAAATGTAAAATTGATTTTCTATTGAAATGTTCAGAGTTTAGAACAGTTTGTATTTTATCCAGCGAGTTTACATGTTACCCGAATAAAAAAAAAAATTTTTATGAACATAATCAAATAATTGAAGAGTTTACCTATCACCCAGTTAGTTTATAGACTAGACAAGTCGAAAATGATTTTTTCATCTAAATATCCAAACGTTTGCACAGTTTCTATTTTATCCTGATTATTTACAAACTAGCCAAATGGAAAAATAGAGTTTTCCATGAAGATAGTCAACTGATTGGAAGTTTGCCTATCATTCAGTTAGTTTACAAACTATCCACATGGAAAATTGATTTTGCATCGAAATTTCCTGATATTTAAATTGTTTGCATTTTATCTAGCTAGTTTACAAACTAGCCAACTAAAAAATTAATATTTTTCATCAAAATAATCAAATATTTGGACAGTTTGTTTAACATCCAGTTGCTTTACAAATTTAACCAAATGGAAAATTGATTTTCTATAGAAATGTTCAGACTTTAAAACAGTTTGTATTTTATCCAGCGAGTTTACAAGTTACCCAAATAAAAAAAAAAATTTTATGAACATAATCAAATAATTGAAGAGTTTACCTATCATCCAGTTAGTTTAAAAACCAGTCAAGTCTAAAATAAAATTTTCATCGAAATATCCAAACGTTTGAACAGTTTCTATTTTATCCTGATTATTTACAAATTAGCCAAATGGAAAAATAGAGTTTTCCATGAAGATAGTCAACTGATTGGAAGTTTGTCTATCATTCAGTTAGTTTACAAATTAGCCACATGGAAAATGGATTTTCCATCGAAATATCCAAACATCAGAGCAGTTTCTATTCTATCTAGTCAGCTTATTTACAAATTAGCCAAGTGGGAAAACTTCCATCAAGACAAAAAATAACTGGACAGTTTGTTTATCATTCAGTTAGTTAATTTATTAACCACCATGATAAAAAATTGATTTTCCAAAGAAATGTCCTGACATTTTAGGCAAGTGGAAAGTTGATATAATCAAATATTTAGAAATCGTTTTAACCATTCAGTTAATTAAGAAATTAGTATAATGAGTAACCCATTTTCCATCCAAATGGTCGGACATTTGTATATTTTCCATTAAAATAATCAAATAATTGGACAGTTTGTTTGCTATTCAGTTAGTTTATAAACTGGCCAAGTGGAAAAATTCCTTTCCATAAAAAAAACAAAAATTTGGACAATTTGTATACTATCTAGATTTTTTACAAACTAGTTAAGTTGAAGTGTACTAATCAGGTAATTCACAAACTAACCAACTGGAAAGAAGATTTTTTAACAAAGTAATCAAACTTTTTGACAATTTGAACCTGTGTTATTCACTTTTCTACAAACTAGCAAAGCCTACAGATGATTTTCCATCAAAACAAAAAAAATTTTTTTTCACTGTTTGTACCTATACAGTCCAGCTAGTTTATAAACTAACCAAGTGTTAATTATTCTATAAAATTGTAATAACATTTTTGACTTTTGACTAAAACCGAAAGGAATTTCAAAAACTTATAAATCAAAACCTTTGTAAACAATGAATTACCTACTATCGTGATACGTTAATTAATTTACCAATAATAATTATTAATGTATTAGTATATAAAAAGAAGTGAGTCGTATGGGTGTATGATGTTGGTCACGTCTCTTTGATGGTTCATTACTAGGTATTACTGTTATTACTTTTATTACTGACCAATGGCCACCTCTACCAAAAGCAACCAACCATTCGATCATTATTCCGGTGGAGCGTTCTCTAAGTGGGTCAGTTTTAATAACGTCAGCATTTTACCTCTTTCTTTTGGTCAGCCGCGGTAATTATTAACTTTCACTTCTTGATGGTTCAAATGTGGTTTCTGGAAATTCCTCAACCTCTTCGTAACTCGTTCGTTCGGCTTGCATTGGTTATTACAGCAACACGGCTAAGGTTTCTACATTTTTTGTTGCCCAAAGTTACACAACATAATAAGGGTCAGGACCGTGGTGAATCATTCTACCAACTAAATGATAATAGGCGGATCTTTCACTTCAATATCATCAGAATAAAACTTTTTTTATCTCACTTTTTTGAAAATTTTCTTTGTTTCTTTTTTAAAAAATTGAATTACATTAGTTGACAAAATAACAAATTGGAAACGCATTACGTAGATGCCCATCTAAATTCATAATTTTTCCACAAATGATGAATAAAATTAAAACTAATTAGATGCTTGATATGGTAATGTAGCATCTCAATAAATAGTTATCAGTGTCAACTAGTTATTTGTTAATTTTTACTGATGTTTCTGCTGTAAACATTTTCATATTTATTATTTATAATAAACTTGTTTTAAATAACAACAATTTTATTAATTAATAGTGTAAAAAAAATATTTTATCTGACAAAATTCTTATTGGACACCGAAGTAAATTAGTTCTTAATTAGTTTAGTCTTGTTATTTATCAAATATAAATACCATTGAGATATTTATTAGCTGCTTAATATTTTATCCATTTTGTTAAGTACATAACACATTAATAATATGTTATTATTAAAATAATAAAATTGAGAAGTCTTCAGGAAAAATGTAAATGTGATGGTTACAGGGCATGTTATGTTATCATTAAATGCAAGGTCGAGGTTCATGCGACTGATAAGCTGCATTGATAAAACAATTATCCACTTACTAAAATATTCTTAAGTTAAATAAAATTCTGTTTTTGAAGAAACAATACCTGTGGGGTAAAAAATTTTATTTTTTTATTGGTCCGAAACTCTTAGTATGAGAATATATAATTACCTACCTATTTACTTGGTACAAATTAAAATAATTTTAAATTCAAATTTGGTTCTAGTTTCACAATACCAATCAGTTGCTCAATTCGAGGAAGTTTAGAGAAAACTATTTTGATAATAAATAATTAATATGAAAGTCATGGATGAAATAAACAACTTCTAAAGCCAGTATTTTTAGTAAAAATAATTAGATCAAAACTGCAAACTTTTTTACTAAAGATTACAAAATGAAGGCATTATTTGTTGTACTTTGGACGCCCAAGTGCTGCCAAAAAAAAGATAACAAATAAATTTTTAAAAAATTTCTTTGAAGATAACCGAAGTCGAAAACTAGTGTAACTAATTGTAAATAAAAATGACCATGTATGTAATATGGTAAATATTTAAAATTTAGTTTAGGTACAAAGCCGCCCATTAAAATCCCGAAACATGCATAAAATGCTAATTTTATTTTATTTAACGATATGTAAGCGTTAAGGTGTTGAAACGGTTTATATCTTCTTTTTTTTTTAAAACAAACAATTTGTATGGATGTATTCGTATAATACCTATGTATGTATGTACAATATACATGGGTACTTGTTGAATGCGTATGTATAAACATGCCTCCAAGCAATTTCCACATTCATAGAGAAACATACAAATAGTGGAATTATTAGCTCATCGCCATATAAAGAAGCAAAGTTTAAACAAAATGAAAAATAAAATTTCAAACGGCTTACCGTGTCGTCAGAGTCACTGCTTCTAGTGGATAGTACCATGATGAAGGCGGACGATATGGTTTTCGAAACGTAATAATCCGATCACGAAATAACCATCTGACTGATAACGCACTTTTTTGTTATTTTTCGCCCAAACAAACAAACAAACAAACAAACAAAAAATAAATAAATATGAGAAACTAAAACCGTCGGATTGAAAATTTTAAGTCAGTCCTGCTCAAAGCGCGCCTGCCGATCCGAACTTCATAGTGGCTTTCAACTCAATGTGGTAATTCTTCTTTCTACACTGGCGGCCTACTTTAGCCTTGTAACCAGCAGAGCCAAGAACAAGTGAAAGATAATGTGTTTGTTGTTGATGGTCAGGCAAAGTTAAGCAGTCACAAACACCGTCTTGTCTTGACTTAACTCTTGCCTTACCTTTGTATGTCTTTTAAAATTAAATCGAATCGGTATTGGCACAGTGGCAGGACGTATGGGGAAATCGGAAACAATACTGGACAAAAATCTATCACATTGAGGATAATCGGAAACGCCCACGTATTTAAGGGTAATTGGGGATACTTCGAAAGACCTCCATTAATTATGTGAGCCATATGTCAGTCAATTTGAACCCCTCGATCTCTTTTGGTGAGATTTGGTTAGACGTAGAGGTCTCTCGACCCCCCCGTTCGTGAGATTTACTATGTAATGAGGTTTTGGTTAAAAAGGGACAATAAATTATGACAATTAAAAGTTGACGTCAGTTTTTTAAACACCCCTTTACCTGAGATGAGATTTTATGAGACTATTCTGGACCTCCCCTTTCTGTTTAAAGCAAACGTTATTATTGGATACAAAAAACTATCAATATATTATCAATATTCTTAATTGATATAAAATGTAATAGAAAACATTTGTTGCGTGAAATATCTTATTTTAATTGTGACTCCTCTATCGCTTATAGTGAGATTGATCTTTTGCTACTTGAGATTTACCCCATAACGAGTTTTCACTTAACAGAGAAAAATAAATTACAATAGGTATTTGAATTAATGGTTGGTGTGACATTTTCAATGTCCTCCTTTATTTTAAATAAGATTTTAGAAGATTTTTGCTGAACTTCATCCCCTTATTTTGGGCCCACGTTGTTATTAAATGTCATTTACAAAAAACTATAGAAAGTTTCAGTTGATGTACAATTTAATAGAAAACATTCAGTAATTTCCATATTGTTACTTGAAGTGTTGCCTTATAATTCAGTCCCTTCCTTCTTAATTAGTGAAATTTGGTAGGATATATAGGCCTCCTCCCAATCTCTCCTTAAGTGAAATTTACCCCTATAATGAATTTTTAACAAAATGGGGAAAAGAAATTATTAAAGTTGCTGTGACATTTTTATTGACTCCCCCTAACATTAAATGAAATTTTGCTAAACTTTTCTCGCCCTATTTTCATGCTCTTTAGGATGTTACAAAAATCCATTGACACTTTCAGTTGATGTAAAATTTAATGAGGTTTGGTACGAAGTGGAGCCCCCCCACACCTAGTCTTCCCTTACATGAGGCTTACCCATTAACGAGATTTAAATGAATTAAAAGTTGAAATGAGATTTTCAATGACCCCCTAAGTTTAAATGAGCTTTTGCCAAACGTTTCCCTCTCTATTTTAAGCCAACATAATTATCAAATGTTACAAAAAACTGTTGATACAATAAAAAGCTCAAAATAGGAGGTAGAGGTCCAGTAAAATCTCATTAAATCTCATTTAAAGTTAGAGAGGTTTTTAAAAATCACACAACAACCGTTTAATTTAAAGAATCTCATAATTTCCATACTCCTATTAATTAAATACACTAATGGGGTAAATATCACATGAGAAGGACGGAGGGTCGTGCACAACCTTACCAAATCTCACCAAAAGGAAGAGAGGGGTCTAATTAAAAGGAAAATCTCTCAGATAATTAAATGGCATCCCCTCATCATAGTTATTAAACTTTCAAAGTGCTTAATCAAAGGGAATACTGCAAGGATAATAAGTATTCAAGGATAATGGTCTTTAGAGCCTTTGTTGTTAGATTTAGAAGGTAACGTTTCAATAAAAATTATGTGGCAATCATGTAGGACTATAGAGGGTGTTTTATTTTGCCCATAGAGCAGGTATTTTTAATGTCTAAAACAAATCAAAATCTTTTAACGAATTTTAAAATTATCCTTGTCCAATGCTTTACAAAACTGACAAAGATATCTTTAAAGGTTATCCTTCATGTTGAAACAATTGAGATTTCATAACACAGAAAAAACTTAAACGTTCCTATTAAGTATTAAAAGGATTGATTATCACTTTGTATAACTTTTTTTTCTAACATAATTTGTATAATTTCAACCTAATAAAACCGCAGACGAATCTTCAAAGCCCACCAGTATACCAATCTACTACGTCTTAAAACTTGTGAGTCTTAATTATGTTAATTAGATGTATGTCTGTATGTTTTTTGAATGCGTGATTATTGTTGTAAATAATAAATAACACTTCCTCATTGTTTAATAAAACATTTCCGGACTATTTCTAATTTTCAGACAGACACATAGGTACCTATAGTGTAATAAAACCTGTTATATTTCTTTATTACTCCTATGTATGTTGTATGATCGATCAAAAATCACGACTTCAACCAGATCAAAAAAATAATTCGTTAAAGTCGAGCAAAAGTCTTTAGAACGTATAAATAAGGTCTTCCACTATGTAGATTTTGTCTGCGATAAACCTTGAACAGTGAATGGGAAACTATATTGTGGATTTCAACATTTTGTTATTAAGTAGTATTAGGTAGGTACTTACTAACATATTCATACACGTGTACCATAAGTATCTATTATATTATAATATTCATGTGCTTATGTTATTAAATTTAAATAATGTTGGTACAACAGAAATACCTATTATACTACGTACGTATTATCATCTAATAGTTCCTATGGCATTAGAAAAAGTTCCAAAACTTTTAAGCAAACGTAAAAATACAGCAGCGCATAGATGAAGTTTGTATAATTATATTGTGCTATATTTGAACGAACGAGCTACATAGTCCTTATTAGTACGAGTGTTTTTTTAAAATAATTTGCATGTCAACTCGATTTATTATTGTCCACTCTGTTATTATGTAGAAATACCTACCTATCTTGCACTCAAAAAAGAACAGCAAAATATTGTAAATGAAAATTAAAAGACTGACACAGTTAATTTGTCAGTCGCTGGTGACTTTTGAGTCTCGAATTGTTATGGGAAAATTTGACTGATAGACACAGTCACTTATGAAATGGTAAATATGAATAAATAAAGGTCTCTTTTTCCCTGAACGTGAAGTGAAGTAAAACTGAACGTGAGTAAAGGTTGGACCACACGTGTTCGTCTTTGTTCTTCAGCTGTACTATTTCTTTTGTTTCTTCAAATGTTTTATTATTTTGTTTTTCGATTCTTTTACTGTATAATTTTTTGTTTTGTGTTTTGCTTCATTTCATTGTATCGCTGTTATTTAACTTTGTATGTAGATCTATACATTGACCCTCTTCACGATGTATTACAAACCGTTGACTATTATTAGGTACCTACAATACATCGATTGGAAAAGGTCGATAATTTGATTAGAAACTTCTCTAAATATTGTTATTAATTATTTTTATTTTACCTGGTTGTTTTAAGAATTATTTAATATTTTTGTACATATATTTTATTGTTATTGGGCAATTGTAAAAATGAGCTTGTTGAAGATTATGTACAAATAGTTTCTTTTATATAAATTATTTTTTGAATCGTCTCGTAGTGCCAATAATATCAGTACACGTGAAAATACTTGGAAATTCTCTAAACTTTTTGTAGAATTTATCATAAAAGAAAAAGTGGAAAAAAATACTGCATCACTCTGGAAAAGAGCCATTGCTTCTTACAAGTTGCTTTAAAGTTTCAAAAGTTAATGTATTTATGCAATTTTAAAGTGCTCCTAACTATTGTTATTTAATTTTATATGAGTAAATAGAAAATGTCTAATAATATAATAGTTTAAAATCAAACAATAATAAAACATACCTTTAGTTTTATCGATTTTCACTGTAACAAGTACCACTACAAAATGATTTCTTTTCGCTTCAAGAGCCTTAATAAAAATAATTTTTTTTTGTAAAAGGTGCGTGATTAACAAATCAATTTATTAAAAAAATATTTTCAATACGTAATGACAATAGTGGGATTAACAAAGTTGCACTCATTATTTAGTTATTCATTCATTCTTTCAATTATTCATTCATTTGTTTGTTGCAATTAAACCAATTAATTAGTTTCAGTCTTCTACATTGAAAATGAACTTTCACTAACTTTTTGTTTGATGACGTCCGAGGTTTGAGAAATATCGCGTCGCTTACGTACCTGCATATCAATAGAAAAAAGTGTTAAATGTAACAAACTACAATAAATATAACGTTCACAATAAAATAATTGACCAGAATAAAGATTTAAAATAAAGTGCTTAATGGGATTAATTTATTGCTGTGCAAGAGGACGTCCATTACTTTTTTTATAATTTGTTCCTGTAGGCTATTCTCATGGGATTTACCTTATACTAAAAGATAAAAAGGTTTTATAATAATAATTAAATATTGACGTGAGATTTTCAATGATCACCTTCTGTAGGCACATGAGATTTAATGAGATTTTGCTGGACCCCCCCCCCTCTTCGCCTTTTTGACCTCACGTAATTACTGGTTGTCCCCCATGAAGTTATTATAAATCGTTATTGTAAATTTATTTAATTATAAAGTTTATCTATCTGTATCGCATGGGAGGCAAATAACATATTTCTTAATCCCAAATGATATTAAAATAAGTAATCAACAAAATGTCGTAACATATGCAATTTTGTTATTTAAAAGTTGTTTTTTTTTTAAATATTGCCGCACTGCATTTTCAAAATAAGAAGATTTGTAAGTTTCTCTCCGTCATTAAGATATAGGTACATTTAAAAATTTATTTAATAATCCAAAAAGTTGAATAATTTGAACAACCAAATTAACTAAAACACCCCTTCTCGAATAAACTTTTAGATTTAGATCTTCCTTTACTTCCCTTTAGTCCCGTTTCTGCTTCTAATAAGTCTCTCAGTAGCTCTCTATGTCTCAGAGCCTTTTGAGACACGTGTCCTGCCATTTTATCAACTTTCCTATTAGAAACTTTTCTAATGCCTACGTCTTCACTATTTTTTTCTAATAAACGAAATTTATTTTTATGTTTTTCTTTTATCTCCTCAGTTTGGCTGATAAAGACCATTATCATTATTATGGTTATGAATTTCATAATATGAATTTTTATTTGACCCAATTTTTTCTGTAAACTAAATCGAGAAATTTTGTTAATTGAGTAATAACAAAACAAAAACACTGATATCATCATATTTTAAAACTTTATTGTACACAATCATCAACAAGCTCGTTTTTACAATTGCCTAATAATAATAAAATCTATGTACAAAAATATTAAATAATTCTTAAAACAACCAAGTAAAATAAAAATAATTAATAACAATATTTAGAGAAGTTTCTAATCAAATTATTGACCTTTTCCAATCGATGTATTTACCTAATAATAGTCAACGGTTTGTAATACATCGTGAAGAGGGTCAATGCATAGATCTACATACAAAGTTAAATAACAGCGAAACAATGAAATGAAGCAAAACACAAAACACAAAATAATACAGTAAAAGAATCGAAAAACAAAATAATAAAACATTTGAAGAAACAAAAGAAATAGTACAGTTGAAGAACAAAGACGAACACGTGTGGTCCAACCTTTGCTCACGTTCAGTTTTACTTCACTTCACGTTCAGGGAAAAAGAGAGCTTCATTTATTTATATTTACCATTTAATAAGTGACTGTGTCTATCAGTCAAATTTTCCCATAACAATTCGAGACTCAAGAGTCACCAGCGACTGACAAATTAACTGTGTCAGTCTTTTAATTTTCATTTAAAATATTTTACTGTTCTTTTTTGAGTGCAAGATAGGTAGGTTTTTCTACATAATAACAGAGTGGACAATAATAAATCGAGTTGACATGCAAATTATTTTAAAAAACACTCGCACTAATAAGAACTATGTAGCTCGTTCGTTTAAATATAGCACAATATAATTATTCAAACTTCATCCTGGTCTGTTAGAATTGCTGTATGCGCTGCTGTATTTTCCAATTTGCCTGGATCCGGATTGGAGGAGCGTCTGGAAAGACGTGGCTGCGCCCTGTAATAAAAAGCAAAAGAATTCTATCAAGCTCGTGCTGTAAATTCCTTAATTGTAATGTATTTAGTTGTTTATTAATTGCAGTCATTGCAAAAGCGCCTTACGCCCACAGGCTCACAGCTCAACTAAAGGTAGTGGAAATTTTTCTTATACCTACCTGTCCTTTTTCATTGCTAAATCTATTAATTAAACAATAAAATAATGACATATATCGGCTAATAATAATAAACAATACCTAATGCGCTTTGCAAATTTATTATCTAATGCTTTGTATCAACACGTGCAAGTTTTTCTTTTTACATAAGAACATACCTACCGAGGTTCATACATAAAGTTTATGGTGGATTTTCCAATTTGATATTTACGTGATCGGTTTTTAATTTAGCAAAAAAATGGGACAAATATTTATATTACAATTACTCTTGTTGACTTACAATTAATTATATATTTTTTTAAGGGTCAGATTTGTTATTAAATATCAAATAACTTTCAGTAATGGTAGCAAAAATTAGGGGTGATGATCCCTTGTTTATTAATTACATTGGGCATTCCTAATTTTCTTAAAATGGTACCTAATAAGTATTATCAAAAATTGAAACTTTTTGGGACCTTTTAAAGCTATAATCATTCAATTTGATGAATTTAAAATGATTTTTATTTCAAATGCTTGATGTTTTAATTACTTTTTTTTTTAATTTGTTTGAGAACATAATCGAACTCTGCCGCAATGCTTCTACATTTTTTTTTTAATTTCTTAAAACTCAATGCTTATTCCTTTTTTGATCCAATTCCAACAATCCATTTTCGATAAGTAACTTTTTCTCTCTTTCTCCGAAAAACTACTGTTGTAATAAATAATTAATTCGTTATTTAGTCGCGTTTTATAATGAATTAATTTTAGATTAAGGTCATTTTTTGTTTAAACTCAATATTTTAAGTTTGTAGAATTGTAGACGCATGTCCATGTGGATACAATATACTAAAGTAAAAACAAGTACCTATGTGGTTCTTATTATGCAATACACAGAACTGAAAATGTTGTCTGTTGTTCCAGTCAAGGACGAATAGGTACACAAAACTATTAATAAAATACATCTCTGTTTTAAGGTGAAGGCAAACTAATTGGGTGTTAAAATTCGTGTCTCTACAAGCATTATGTACCTGTAACTATAGCAGTAGGTACCTTTTTAAATTTATGGCACAACTCAGTTTAATAAAAAAGCAGCATAATAATTAATAATAACTGCAAAAATAATTTAACGAGATTTATTATTTTGTTTTTGAGTGTAGAAAAGTATTAAATAAAATTATTTTATGTGCAGGTAGAAAATAAACTACCTACAAGAAAATAATTGCAAGAAAATGCTGACAAAAAAATCCTTTTTATAGTGTTCTTTTATGTTAATTAAGCATTTTGAAATATTTCATGTTTCTTTTTGCACTAATCTCAAAAACACAAAAGTGATAGACTTAGGAATATACGTTTGGAACGTAAAATAGTGGGGAGGAGCCTGGTGGTGACGTTACAGATGCCTAAATTCTATTGACTATCTACTTGTCTGCGCAAACGACATGCAGCCAATAGAATCTAGGCACAACTATAAGGGCACTTTTCCTCGAAAGCCTTCACTCCCCTTGCCTTTATCTATTTGTTCCACCCTCATATTCCTAAATGTGTCTCTGTTTTAAGCCCATAAAGTAACTAATCAATTAATAAATTAATGTGAGGTGTTCTTAGTGTTAATAAAGTGTGGTTCTTGCCTAGCTTTAGCAGCCCATCTACAAAAAAGCATTAAAACATCTACTGTACTGCGTTTCTTCCAATTTTTTCAAAAACTTACCGCGAAATTTCTGTTACTGGCTGCTTAAGTGTTTGCGAAGGCCACTGTAATAGATTTAATGTAGATTTACAAAAGTATGTTTTTACCAATTATTATTAAGGGTACTGATATAATTTTTAAAAATAAAAGCATAATTTCAACAATTTTTGTGCTTCTTCATTTTAGAGTCCTTTCTGCATGAATTAAATTAAATAAAAGCACTTGATTATATTGATTATTGAAATATACTGGGTAGGTACAATACTTTTTGTCACACTGTTTATATAACGAGAAAAAAAGTTGCAAACTGTTTTGAGTGGCATTTAATTTTGTCAAATGGCATCATGATCTATTTTGTTTGTGTAAAGTTGTTACTTAATGAAGTGCAAATAGACAGGTTTGCATCAGAGAATTCTTAAAACTAAAAACTAAAGAAAACCATATGTGAAAAACGAAACTTCGTGACGTATGTACTTTTTAGATTAGTTTACGTCAGTAACAAATGCTCATTGCATCACTAGGTACCTTCATAGTTGTAGTCAGTACTTTCTGGTTTTTTTTTGTTTTTCTTTTAGTTAGTCATACGTACACAGGCACTCAGTTACTTAAACAATTGTATATTTTCTTGGGAGAAACACACAAAAAAAAAACGAAATAAATGAAAGGGAATTCTATAATACGTATGTGTTGTAATTTGTATCGACCTAACCGCGATGATTCACAGGATTTTGTGATCAAAAGATTAAGTTTTCTATAATTAGATATTTAATTAATAATTATATGTATGTATACTTTATACATGAGGAGTTTTCTGTGAAAAATCGAAGAAAAATTCCTAAGCCATTTTCAAATGTGTACACGTACGTATAATGATAAAATTTTTCTTTCGTAATTTTGTATAGAAAAATAAATATTCTATTATTTTATAACGAAGAATAATGTGAAATAAATCAAAATTATAAAGGGTTGAAAGTTTTTCTTTTAAAAAAAATTTGTGCTTTATAAAAGCTAAAAGAATGTTAGTTGGTGGTGATTAGATTATAAAAAAAAAAACATTCGTCCCTAAATAGCTTCGATTTATGTATTTCATATTACTACCCCTAACAACCACGACATTTTTGAACATTTCTTGGTTTTGTATTAGGTAGTAATTGCAATTTTTAATAAATCTCTTATTATATTTTTTGATTTTTGATTGAAATTGATACTTACACACCTATTGATGGCAATAAAATGTAAAAAATCGCCCATATCAGCTGTTATCTAATTAATTGCAATAACTAGCCATTAATTAGTAAAAAACTGCATGGTTTGTTATTATTGCATTAAAAATCGTTCCAGACGTGATATATCTTTACTTATAAAACAATTTATGACTTTTTGATAAACAAAAATACGCATTAACTATTGATTAAATAATAAAATTAAATTAATTAAAATTATATAATAAAAGTAGAAGAAGTCGAAACGTTGTATTGAATGTGGGTTGCTTCTTAAATTATTGATCGAATAGTTTCAATTTAATTTAATTGTGGCTTCTCAGTGCAGTGAATATTTTTTTAAAATGTAGAATTCCTTAATTTAATTCAAATCCCCAACAAAGTGTTCCCAGTAGGTACATGTACAGATATATTTAGTGAAATTAAAATATTTGGTGTAAGGATCTTATTCTCGTTCAAAGAAATCCAAAATGACAAGAAATGTTTATACAACTCGAATGTTCAAACATACGTATACAATGTTGGGGGAGATTTATAGCAACGAATATTTTTTTAAATTATTGTTAATATTAGTATTCCCAACTTTTAGAAACGTGGAGGACGCTAAATGCTTGACAATACCAGAAACTTTTATTTGAAATATAAAGAAGCTGGCGAAACATTTTTTTTTTAGATTTTAAAGCCCCATTTTCCAAATAAAAACATCTTCAATAAATTACTCCTGTTTTTTCCTAACAAATCTATATAAAAATATAAAAAATACCGGCCAAGTGCGAGTCGAACTCGCGCACCGAGGGTTCCGTACAAACCTGTGATGTAAATATGTGATGTAACTAAAAATTTAAGGTTTTCGGAATTTTTCCCTTATATGTGCTATAAAAAATTGCTTCATGCCAAATTTCAAGATTCTAAATCGACTGGAAGTACCCTTTAGGTTTTGATTCCCTTGCGAATTTGAAAATATGCGACTTACACTGCTGTTTCTTTTGATTGCGTTGACATAGAAGTTTGATTTTGTTACAGCTTAAAGGTATTATAGACCTGAGTATTTGATATGAATTTCAATTTAATACCTCTACGCGTTCATGAGGAAAGGGGTAGTAACTTTAAAATTATTAAAAATATTTTTATTATATGATGTAACTAAAAATTTACGGTTTTCGCAATTTTTCCTTTATCTGTGCTATAAGACGTTGCTTCGTACCAAATTTCAAGAGTTTGAGTTCACGGGAAGTACCCTGTAGGTTTTGATTCGAAAATTTGTGGAAATTTGCGGCATAAACGGCTGTATCTTTTGATTGCGTTGGCTTAGAAGTTTGATTTTTTCATAACTCCAAGGGACAATAGACCTGAGTATTTGGTATAAATTTTAGCTCGATACCTTCACGCGTTCCTGAGAAAAAGGGTCTTGACAGACGGACGGACGGACGGACAACGAAGTGATCCTATAAGGGTTCCGCTTTTTCCTTTTGAGGTGCGGAACCCTAAAAATCAATTGAAAATTTGCTGTGATTTACTTCTGGAACAGCAAATATTCAATAGGTGGCGATATAGCGACCGAATATGAGTATTGAGTCTTTTAGGGTGACTTTCTACTCGATGAGACAAAGGTGAGAAGATTGTTTCTCCGATATAATTTTTATTAGATGTTATTTTTTGTAAAAAATGGCTCGAATGATTATGTCAAGTTATAAACACGAAATATTCCTTGAAAAATAGCAATCCAGACGAATAAAAAATTTATTTGTTTGTAGTACCTCTTATATTACAAGGTTTAAAGCGATTTAGGTAAGCCGTTTTTGTGACCTGTATTATATGACTGATTGATTGATTAATTAATCAGTTAGTGAATTTAGATTATCATAAGCTATGTTAATACCTGATGGCGATCCGCGGAAAGCATATTATAGCGTGACATTAAAAATTGAACTTGTTTACCGATTTAAAATTCTTAAAAGTCCTCTGTGTACTCGGTTTTTTATTAGATGAACTTGAGCTTAGCATTTTCGCAGCTTCCTATAAAAAGTAAAAATAACAATTGTTCTCTCAACAAACTAATAAGAAAAAATGAGACCAGAATATTTGACACAATCGAGACCTTTGTGTTGACCTTGTTATTATGTACAAAAGGTAAAAGTATTTAATGAGGTACCTGTAGCGCTGATCCCAGAAAACTGGAAATGGCTTTGGTAACATTAATGGCTGCATTAACTAATTGACCTCTGACCGGAGGCTGTTCTTGTCCCAGTCCGGGCACTGGATCCAAGCTGACCGGTGGAACCGGAGTGTCTTCGTAATCGATTCCGGC
Source organism: Agrilus mali (assembly GCA_029378335.1). NCBI lineage: Eukaryota > Metazoa > Arthropoda > Insecta > Coleoptera > Buprestidae > Agrilus > Agrilus mali. Next base: position 27,918,436 of record CM055657.1, on the reverse strand, counting down.
GTTTGAAATGAAATTACTAACACTTACAGCAGGCCTAGCCGTTGTGTACCTCGCAGGTCTGCTACTAATGGCTACCGATTGGGCATTAGCAGGAGTTATAATTTCAACCTTCGTTGGTGCATTATTTAAATACAACTCATTTTCCTTAGTACGCAATTTCTTTTGTTGTAACTTCAACAGCGTTAGGTCAAGTTCAGGTCCTCCTTTGCCGCTCTTCTGAATCTTTTCGAGTTGACCTATGACATTGTCAAGTTGTTCATCTGTTAAAGCGTTTAGTGATTTTTCGAGATCAGACAGGGGTTCTTCCGTGGTGCTGCGCACCGACCTGGTGGTTGGTGCTGGAGCAGTCGGTTTGGTGACGACTATGGTTTGTCTTGTGGCTGCTGGGTATACTGATTTTGTGGGCCTTGCGGGTGCAGCTTGTGTTCTTTGGGGTGAAAACGCATTTAGAATCCAATTCAAACCTTGCATCAAAGGACCTCGGCTTGGGGGTGCTGCAGGGGCTGGTGCAACTGGTGGAATAACCCTCTGTTTTCTGGTTGTTGATGGTGCAGGTGGCTTAGGAGTAGTTGTGGTGGTTGTAGGAACTTCTCTATCAAACAGGCCCTAAAATACACACATAATTTATTTAATTAATTTCATATAGGTACGTATAAAATATAATTATTACCGCCAGTCTTATTCGATCTGCTAAGGATTTGGGGGTTGTAGGCCCAATTCCATTTTCTTTAAGGATCGATGCCAACAAAGCTTCTTCTGATCTTCCATATGTGGTCTTTGGTATTGCTGTTGTAATCCTCTCCATGTTAACAGCATTAATTTGCTTCAAAAGGTCTGCTATACCAATCGCATTTGGGCCTTCCGCAGATACTTTCTTCTGCTCTTTGAAACTACTCGATGGTATCGAGTCCAATAGGTTCAGGGGACTTGCAGTGGAAGATAATTTTGGTTTTTCGTCGCCCACTTTAAAAGCCGTCAATTCCTATAGTAATAAAAGCTTTAGTTTCTTTTTTGTTGTAACTTACAGTAATATTTACCTTTTCGAGCTGTTGACCAGGAAGCTTAAAACCTTTCGCGCCACCTTGCTGAAGAAATAAATACAATAATTATTATAATAAAATTTCTTTAAATCACTATTTAATTTCACTTACCAAACCTGCCAAATTGGCCAAGAAAGACAGTTGCTTCATAATAGCTTTCTGTTCTCGTTCCAAAGCTTCCAAAGTTAGCAAATCTCTTCTCTGCTCTTCCGTAAGATTCTTCTTCTTCAATTCTTCGTAATTAACACCGTCCACATCAATAGAAGAAGGTTTAAAAATGGGCCTTGGAGTAGTAGTGGTTGTGGTAGTTGCAGTTGTAGTTGTTGTCCTGGTAGTTGTAGTAGTAATTCTGGTCGTTGTAGTTGTTGGAGTTGTGGTGGTGGTGGTAGTAGTTGGAGTTGTTGTGGGGGTCGTTGGTACTGCCGTAGTAGAAGAAATAACTGATCCAGGAAGAGCAACTCCTCTGCCAAAAAGTAATTGTTCCAACAAGCTCAAGACTTGTGGATTCAGTTGTTCTGGTGTTAGTTTTGGAGGCGCTGGTGGTTTTGAATAATCTGGAATTGCATTAGACGTAGATGGACTGCTTGTGGGTGGCTCAAAGACAGGAGCAACTGTTGCCAGGCTTCGGAATATATCGTTATCCACTGGGGATAAGGTAGACGATGGTCTTGGTGTTGTTGTAAGCAAAGTAAATTTGGAAATTTCTGGTTCTCTTGGAGGAAGTGGCTTTGCCCTTATAACAGTCTTAAAGATGTCGTCTTCTAAATCAAGAGGAATTGATGAGACACTTGGTAATGTCCTTTGGGTGTATCTTTCTGTGGATTGGGTTGTGAATAATGGTCTTGTGACTCTCTCTGAAGCTGATAATTCGTTTGCAATAACAGCATTTCTGATGATGTTGGCCAAAGATTCAGTCGATGGTATGGGACTCGTATTGGTCGAGCTAATAGCGTTTGTGAATTGTTGAGTAGGTTTTCCGGATGGTATTATGTGCCTAAACAAGCTATTTAATAGTTCAACTTCGTTTGCTTCGTTAGGATGTGGAGCAGACAAAGAAGACGTTGCAATACTACGTTTCGTGCTTGTGGCTATTTGATCATCTGGAACAATTCTGCTGGAATAATCTGGAGGAGGCTTTGCTGTGATTATAGTTCTGAATATGTCATCAAAGATTCCGGAAGCTGTTGGTGTCGTGTTCTTTTCAAAGGCCGCAGTCACTTTGGGGGTTGATAAAGATTCAATGCTATTACGTGTGCTCGCTTTAAAGGCGGTGGTTGTTTTTTGAGGTTTTGGAGTAGTGGTAGTGATGAAGTGAGGAGTCGTTGGTGGCCTTATGGTCTGAGTTTGGAACGTTTGGAGGGTGGAGAATAACGTGCTGAGGAAACTTGGAGGCCTATAAGGCGGTGTAGTGGTTGTGATGGCCCTTCTCCTTGTAGGTGTTGGCCTAGGGGTTGTGGTGGTGGTAGTGCTTCTTGTAGTTGGAGGCCTTGTTGTTGTTGTTGTCCTAATGATGGTTGTTGTTGGAATTTGAGTTGTAGTTATGGTTGTACTAGGGATAGGTGTTGTTGTAGGGGTAGTTGTTGGTGCTCTTGTTGTTGTTACTGTTGTTGGTGATGGGCTTCTAGTAGTTATGCTCCTAGGGGTTGTTGTTGATCTTGTAGTCGTGGTGGATAGTTTTGGTTGAGGACGTGTGGCGCTTAATGGGGTTGTTGTAAAGAATCTGCTGCTTATGGGGAACACTACAGTTGTGCTACCCTTCGTCTAAAAATAAACCACCGAAGATTTAAATGTTAATTATATTCGTATTTAATAATGGGTAGTACCTATTGTTGCCCGTTTTAATTAATAAAAATATTACTAGGGTTAAAAAAATAAACTATTTAGGATTATTCTACTTTAATGATGAAGAAGTTCTAGGAAATCATAATATATTGAAATAGGGGAAACGTCATACAGTAAAATTAATTAAAATTATGCTTTTCTGGTTATTCACTACCCATACATTTAAACGTAATTCTTTTGGTGTTATTGTATCTTACAAAATACGAGGGAATCTTTTTGTGAGTTTTGTTAATTGTAATTAGGTATTCGAATAAATAAGTAATTAATTATTATTTTTTGAAACTTATTAACAAATTAGTTGTGAAAAGAAGAAGACAATGTATGTGTATATACACAAAAGAAAATTATTAATTAATTGTTATCGCTATCAGCATAAATTTTTAAAGTCTTGCCTGCGTCTTTGATTTCTTAGTTACCGGTTTCCAACGGTGTTTAACATTTTTAGACACTTTAGATACAGCTTTTATGATAACACGATTTGTCTGGAGAGTACACATTTATTTTATTTTTATTTATTTGTAAAATAAAAAAAAATATTTTACTTTATTAGGTAGGTACTAACCTTAGGGTCCACGTCCAACGTTTGATATTTAAAAACTTCGTTTTCTGAGGGTGTTCTGTTAAGAATATTGTTAAATTCTTTTACAGTTTTATCACCCAATATATTGGTTAAGGGTGGTATCGTTGTGGTTTCTTCTAAATTAGCGTTTGTGGTAACAGAGGTCATATTGCTACCAGGCGCCTCCACCTAAAATATACACTTCCATTATTTATTATTCTTTTGTTAAAATGATGTAATATTGATTGTTGTTAGCAGGAGCAAAGGAACGCAAAGGGAATGTTATCGTTTTCATAAACAAATTTAAAGAGGTACAAACCCAAAACCATTACCATAAAGAAATTTAAAAAAATAATAATAATGTAAGCCCCCATGCTATCCACCTACATACGTATTTACAATAAAAAAATTTACAAATATCTACTAAAAAAATAATTTTAAATACATATAGGTACATTTTTTGATTTACTTGATCGAATGCTGAAAGCACTTAAATATTTGTTTTTGATATCTACGTAATGCCAATGCTTGTGCAGTTTTGTGCATAATTAGTTGAGTCAGCAATTTTTAGAAAAATAAACCAAAAACCAAAAGACCACCACCACCTTGTAGTTATTTACAGTGAATACCATGGGATCAGTCATATTATCCTGGCGGGTGTCCTGGTCAGAGGTTACCTGATTACTGGTTATTTCTGGCGGGGGCGAGGGGATTTCACGCGTATCAAATCCATTCACCTGTATGACTGGTTCTTCAGGAACCAAACTCCCGTTGGGGAATTTCTGAACGATTGTGTTATTGGGCAGTATTGCTTTTATTATGAATGGTGTGTCCCCTGTTGGGTATATACTAGGCCGTTTACGTAAAATAGTGTTATTGTTTAATACAGCAAAGATGAAGAAATCTTTCGATCTGGGTGGCATAGTACCGTTATTCATATCAGTCATTGTATTAGATTCTTCAGTCGCGTCAATATTGTCAGTAGAAGAATTAGTGTTAGAGTTAGGGGTGGTTGTAAAAATATTAATATCAGTCCCTATTGTTGAAGATACCTCAGTGGAAAATCTTAGAGTGGAAGCCGCCTCTGTACTACTAAACTCGTTGCCAAAAGTGGTTGATGGTAATATGAAAGTAGACTCAGGAAATTCAGTCACTCCAATAGTGACTGAACGTGAATCTACAGTGCTCGATTCTGTTGGTATTTGTGACGTTACGTCAGGTAAACTTGTCGTTAATATTTCGTCCCTATCAGTAGAAGAATTTGATGTACTACTACTACTAGTACTAGTAGGGGTAGTGCTAGTTTGTGACATCGTGGTCAGATGGGGGAACAGATTTCTGCTGAATATCGAAACAGCGGAATCGAATTCTTCAGGGGTGTAAGTGCTTGAAACATCATTGGCCGAAAATATACTGACACTACCTGGACTCACTTCGAATTTAATATGTTCTGGTACCGTTACTTTTGTAGATAGAGTTGGTGCAGTACTGCTTTTGGGAGTGGTTGTTTTTGGAATTGCTGTGGTACTACTGGTAGTTCGAAGAGATGTTGACGAAGCAGGATAATTAAATAATGAATTAAAGAAACTCAGAGGGTTTCCTGTAGTTGTAACAGGTCTGGGTGGTACAGAATTAGGCAAAGAGAACCCTTTCGAGCTTGGAGATACTGTAGGGGTTACTGGGTTGAGAAGGCTGCTCAAAAAGTCCAAAAACCCAGGACTGTAAGTTGTTTTAGGGGAAGCTGTGGTTGTTACACGAGGTTTAGTTGCTGTAGGGGGTGAAGTTTCTAGTGACCTGAATATTGCAGTGGTACTGAAGGGTGCTAAACTGGAGGACGTACTAGAAAATGGAGTTGTTTTAGTTGAGGAACTAGGAGTTGTACGACTAAGAGTTGTAGAAGTAGGAATTGTGGGATTGGGAGTTGTAGGATTAGAAGTTGTAGGATTAGGAGTTGTGGGATTAATAGCTGTGGAAGGCATTGTTGCCAACAATTGAAATATAGAAGATACACTAAAAGGCGATAAACTGGCACTTGTGGAAGCAGGAAACTCAGTAGTTGTTATTACAGGTGCTGAAGTACTACTAATAGGAGGAGACGTAAAAGGTGCTGGGGTAGTCGTTGATACTATAGAAGAGGCTGATGGTATTACAGTAGTGGTACCTGATGGTGATGGTGTGGCTGTATCGGAAATGGTACCTGATGGTGTGGCCGTATCCAACATGGAACCTGATGGTGTAGATGTATCGGAAATGGTACTCAGTACAGTTGAAGTTTCTTGAGTAGTGATTGTATTAGAACCAGGTGTAGTAGTTGAAGTTGTACTTGATGGAGTGGTTGGGTTCAGAAATGAAACAGATGCCGGAAAAGAGGGAAATCCAAATGAAGCAAACGATTTCGCTCTACTAGGGGCATTAGTTGTTGTTGGGATGTTTATAAGCTGAGTAAATCTAGAGATAATATCCTGAAGTCTATCCGATAACGTTGGCACTGAGTCATTAAATCCTCTTGGTGTGACAGTAAAGCCACTTGGAGAAGACTTAGATGGTACAAAAGTAGTAGAAGTTGTTGATGGACTTGATAATGGGGTTGTCGTTGTTATAGTAGATTCTGTATTAGGAACTGTACTCTGTACTGTGGTGGTAGTGGTAGCTGTGAAGGCGCTTGGAGAAGATTGTACAGGTATAAAACGGGACGTAAATGGGAGTATGGAGGATGTTGTACCACCCGAGACAACGTTATCACTGACATCAACAGGTAATTCGACGGAAGATGTTCTCAAGAATTCGTCCAAATTTGTTAACGGTAAAGATGTGCTACTACCAACAGTTTGTGGTTCAGGTGAATTACCAGTAGAAGCAGTACTTGATTCGAAAGGAATTGTGAGACGTAGACCATCAGGGGTTGATGAAATAATATTATTAAAACTGTCGGTGGTTGGTGCAGGAGAAAGATTTAGAGAGTCTGTGCTTGTAATACCTGACATAGTTATCTTACTATAAGGTCGACTAACTAAAGGAAGATAGGTTGTACTACTCAAAAAGTTTGCTTGGGGGGGAGATACCCCCTGATCGTTATTGTTATTATCAGAACTACTTGGTGTTGTAGGTGAAGTGTAAGAAATAGAGTTCAAAAGAGAGAAAAGCCTTGTAACAGTTCTTTTCTGTAACAATTCATCAAGGGATGAGTTGTCATCCAACATACTATTTACAGGATCTATAGAGGAACTGGCATGTGCTACACTAAACCTTGGTGAAATTGTGCTGGTGCCTAAAGATCTAGTAGACTTTACATTCAATTTACTAGTAGTGGGTTGAAGTTTTGGAGTGGTATTTATAGTGTTAAATATTGTGTCGTTTTCATACGGATCTACAGTGGTACTTTCCTTATTTGTGTTGTTAGCTTTAATGGCTGACAATGAACTCAATATTTTTTCAATAATTGTCGTCGGTTTTTCTGTTGTACTAGCTGAAGTCGTGGCCGTGAAACTCTTTACAAGATTTTCTGACGAAAGCAGGGGTACGTCTGGCGTCACAGTCTTATCAGTCTTTGTCTTTTTGCTGGCTATTCTGAAAATAGCTGAACTAGTTGTTGGTCTTTCGGTCGAGACAGTCTGTGACGATGGCGTTTTAGGTGTCGATGATATGGCTGTAATTGAATTTATTATACTTTCGAAAATCGAGACCGGTATAGGTTTGTTCGTTGTCGAAGGTCGAGACTCGTCATGCTCTGAATCCTAAAAAGACAAAACAGAATTGAAACAGGGATGGTTTTTGTTTTTCAATATTTGTTTTTATTTTATACCACTAGATTAGAGATTGATTTGTTAATTGATCGCAGGTAGTCTCCGCTGATAAGACTATCAGAAGGTACTATGTTATTTACAGGATCGTCGAACGTTATTATTATTGGCACTTCGTCCTTTCCATTTTTCTGCACCTCCTAAAAATAAACCTTTTCTTTAACAAAAATATATTTTTACGTATTTGTATTTTATTTAAGCGAACAAGTGATAAATATGTGAATAAAAGTCCATGTGTTACTCTGTATTGGTTTATTGTAGATATTATAAAAAAATATATATTTGTTTATTTATATCGTTTACAAAAAAAAGTGCTATAAGTACTTAGATATGAAATACACCTTGACAGATAGAACAGACAGACAGACAGACAGGAAGGTAGAGTAGAAATATGTTGTGAGTGTTAGTCAGATCACATCTTATACAAATAGGTACATATAATACATATGTATTTATATACAGTGTACGAAAGCGCGGATCTTGGCACAGGGTTCTAATCAATACGGCACTAAAGGTTACTATAGGGCGTGGCGCATGCACACCGATTGGTTTTTGAGAATTGGAGAGGGGAGACGCATGTGCAATACAACTTGGCGCGCGCGTACCGATTGGTTATTAGCATTTGGGTGAGGACAACGATTGGCTTTTGGCATTTGGGCGAGGATATATCTAATACGAAGCAGAAATTCGTGACTCCTTGTGCCAACGTTCTCGCTTTCGTAACTTGTATATTGTATGAATGAATATAACACATATTTTGGGTTAGTTTTATTTTACAAAGAATGTTATGTAAATATGGACACAATATTAAATAAAATAACTGTTAGTAGATTAAGCTGAATTTCTCACTTTAAATCCAGCCTAATCATGAATCAATTTGCTATTTACCTATCTAACTTCGTATATATCACTGATAATTTATCATACGATATGATATGTTGGTATGAAAATGGGCGAATCCAATAGGAAATAACAATTAATTATTTTTATTTTCGTAAAACTGTCAATCATTTATCATAAAATTATAATTATAGTCCATTTATGGATACGCCCATGGACCTTAGCACCTTAAATGTACAAAAAAAGAAGTATTAATAACCCACACCTTGTGTTAGTAAACTAACTAACTACGTATTTATATAAATGCGTAAATTTGAACAGATGTATTGCAGGGGTGGGACTTTACCACTTTGTCCACTGCCAACCAACGTAACGTTTGTTTACCTATGCAATTCGATTGGCCGACCACTGGTAGTCTAAATCCTTCAGCAAAAGATGCAAATTCATTAGATTTTGAATTATTACAGTCAGTAATTAGTCATTATTTTCGTCAGTATTAATGCTAATATTATACATACAAAATTAATTATTTAGTCGAAGTCTGATGTCACGTCTGTCAAGGTGTACTTATATCCATACGTATTTTCACATTTTTTTTTGGTTGTGTAAATGAATAATGTAGATATCTATTTTATTATGTGCGATTGATAAGATACCACGATGAAATGTATATTTTTAATTTTTATTTTAAACTTACCATAGCTGGGGTTATTGTGGGTACCGTGGGTATATATTTGGGTCCTGGTGTGCTACTGTGGAATTTACTGCTTCTTTTCAACGGGTCATTACGAAATCTTGAGCTAAATCGATGAAGGGGTGGTTTTGATGACACAGGGGCCTAAAATACAATCTCTCGTGATCAATCTTATGATAGGTACTAGGTACTAAAAATTATTTTAGTATTAAGTATGTTTACTGTAAATTATTAAACACATAATAAGTTTCCCCTCAAAAGCTTGGAAATCCCTTAACGACTACATATTTGTGTGTGTATTAAAAGTGTTTTAACTAGGTATGTATTTACCTGTGTTGTAGAAGGTTTGGTGTTGTCTTTGTTATTTTTGTTAAACTTTGAATAATTTTTGGGGGTGCTTCGAGGAATTGGTTTCAACGTGCTTCTCTCTATTAACTTCTTACTGCTGTAACTTCCAGTAGATTTTGGAGAAAAGTTATTTCGTTGTTTGGATGTGGATGAAGATATTTCGTTTTCGTTTTGATTACTTGTGGAAGTGTTAGATTTGTACCGGGCGTGGTAACGACCCTTCTTTTTCTGGTTGGATTTCGTGGTTGTCGTGAATTTTGGGGATTGTGTGGTGCTACTGGATTTTTTTGCAGGAGCTTCTAACTGCTTCCTGGGCCTTTCGGTTACGTGGACCTCGTTCCTTTGCTTTTGTTGTCTATTTTTGTTTGATTCCAGTTCGTTTTCTTTATCTTCATCCTGTATAATTGCTAATATTACAAAATATGCCTCATTTCTTCGGCTCAAATGTTAGATACATAAGTCCCCGTGGTTATTACGTAGTAAAGTCAACTTTTTTAAAAGTTAAAAGTCTAAGAAATGAAAATATATGGAAATGGTTTGATTTCTTTGATGTGATGTATAATTTACAGTGGTTTTTGTTTTTTTGAGTTTTTTCTATTGAAAACTACTATTACATTAATAAATTGTAGCAATGCAAGCTCAACAAGTGTATTTACATTACATTTCAAAAAAGAACTATTTTTGGATATTTGCATAAAGTAATAAAAAATTTCATGCAAAAATATAAAGCACAAGTAACTTTACAACTCGAAAAGCTCAACAACAGCAATGTTATAGTCTTTGCCTGAATTATTTACAAATGTTTTATTCAACCTGTTACTACTTGCTGCTGAAGAAAATGATGGATCAAAAAATTTTTTTTTATCAAAAGAAAAGCAGGAAAATAGATGAAAGCTAATAAAAAATTACCAATATTTTATAAATAATTGTTTCGTTACTACTTTCACAATCAATTAGATACATACCCTTCTGAAATACACGTGTTCGATGGGGGCAGCAGAAGAAGTGGATGGACTTCCACTTGCTGTAACCGGAGTCGTATACGGGGTCACGATCTGCAATTTCTCCGTGACCTTAGCTTGCTCGGTTGTCTTTGATTTTGAACTCTTCTAAAAAAAGAAAACAACAACTGACATTGAAATGAATCTTTTTAATTACATTTAACAGGTGCTACAACTCTTTAAATCTCGTCACATTTTTTCTAATAGAAATTATTTGATCTTTTGAACTTTCTTTAAGCTGCAAATTTTTGAGGTTGTTTACCTCGATATAATGCAGGTATGTTAATTTTTCCAATAAGTAATTTTCGAAAGTTGATTGTAAATACGTAAAAAAGCAAAATGTTAGCTAATAAATTTTGGCAATTTACCTTCAATAATAATAAAATGACAAATAAACAAAATTAATTTAAAATGAAAGTGTAGGCTTAAAAAATGTTGCACAAATATAATTTGCGTATTAATCTGTTTTGAAATAGTAACTTAATTTCAGTTTTACCTTTCCATCTTGCTTCTTGGCTTTTATGAGTGATTTGAAAGGTTCTGGGTAATTATCAGACTCATTTAATTCCTCATCTGATTTACTCAAATCCGATTTCGCAGACTTCCTTTTCTCTGAGGCTTTTGATCTTGATGCTGTCGCTTCAGATATTTCTGTAGTTGATTTCGACGACTTTCGAGTATTTTTCCTTCTTCTTCCAATTTTCTTTGTAGTCGTTATCTGGGTAACTTCAGAAACTTGAATGCTTTTCTTAACTGTTGACTGAGGTGACTTTTTTGAAGCTGAGTTATCATCAGGAATAGTACTTGGTGGTTGTGTTGAAGATTTTGTATTTTTTTCAGCAGGATCTTGTGTTATTTGCCTTCTGGTGACCCTTGACCTTGCAGTGGTTGCAGATTCCGATGATTTGCTTGTTTCCTGATGCTTCTTTTCAGTTTCAGTGTCTGTATTTGGCTTTGCTGTGGCCGCACGATATGTTTTTGTAGGTATTGGTTTACTTTCGCTTTCGAATAATGGAAGAACTTCTAATTTTGTGGTCCTGGTTCTGGAACGAGATCTTCCTCCTGCTGCAGGTGAGGTGGAAGAAGTTTCATGTTTTTGTTTTTTGTTGCGTCGGTTTTTTCTACTACTACTACTACTACCACCAGGAGATTTGTTGTCAACAATTCGTGCAGATTCGGTTGCTTCTGATAACTGGTCTGTTTCTACTTTTCTTGGCTCATTTGGAGTTTTGGGATCAGTGCTTGCGCCTCTTCCATTATTTATTTCATTCGAATTAACTGAGTTTCTGACCTGTGAAGGTTCACTCGTGACAGCTTCAGCAATTTCTCTGCTCACTTTCTTAGTGCTTCTTCTGGATTCACTTGGTACTGCATCAGATATTTTTCTTCCAGTTCTAGTTCTTGCTGGAGAATCTCTGACGATTGAACTAACAGTTGCGCTACCGTCAAGATCACTCCTGGATCGTCCTCTATCTCGTGTACGACTTCTTGCAGTACTAGAAGCTTCTTGTTGTCCTTGCGGATTCCTGGACCTTGTTCTCTGCTTTTGGGAAGATCCTGCTTCTTCTGCACGGGCAGCTTTGTTGTTGTTGTTGTTATTATTGTTACCACTTCTTGATCTTGTATTTGGAGTTTTCGGTTGTTCGATTCTTCGAGATTCGGTTCTTACATTTGTTGCCTGGGCAGCTTCACCACTTGGACGATGGGATCTTCCAGAAGGGCGTCTATCTTTTGTTCTTTCTTGCGGTTCATGCAGGACGTTACTTCCTCTAGATCTAGGAGACTCTCCTCCTCCACCTGCTTGGTGTTCCAATGGGAACCTTCTTTCTTTTCTTCCAGCTGTTGGCAATTCTGGTAATGGTTCTGGTACGTACGGTTCAGTGAATAATTTTGTAATGTCTAGTACTTCTAATGGTGGTGCAGGTGTTACAGGGTCTTGTACGTTTCTCAAGGGATCTGGTTCTGGAAGGTAAGCTCTGGAGCGAAGATTTGTGGGTTTTTCTTCTGCTGCACGGTGCCTTGAAGGATTTCTGTTTTCAGCAGCTCCTTGGTCGATCCTTTGCTTCTTTCTGGTAACTTTCCTGCGAGGTACTGGATGGAAGGCTTCTTCGTGATGGTTATCAACCCTTGCAGGCTCAATTTCAGGACCTGGAGAGACTTCAGATGGCAGTTGATCGTTTATATTTTGTGGAAAACCTGCGTTGAAGCCTTCAGGGTTCTCCGACGAAGACGACAATATTTCATTTTTTGCAAACACAGGTTCTTCTGGTGAAGTAAGAGAGCCTTTAGGAAGTCCATCGTTTGCTACACCAATATTTCCTTGGCCATCTTCGGCTAATTTTTTTATTTCTGCTGCTTCATACGACTCTGATGTAAAAGCTGAAGGGTCTGCAGAACTTGAGGCTTCTAATGATTTTCTGCTACTCTTCAGTGGGATGTCGTCTAACACTTCTTTGACTTCATACGGCTTATTACTGTCTAACGGTCTTTGTACCGGCCTCGAAGGCCTTCTTTCGGAATTTCTGGGTTGAGTTTGAAAATCTGTTTGTCTTTGAGCTCCTTGGCGACGATTTGCTCCCCTGGGGGAGATTTCTAAACTAGGGTCTGTTTCTAAAGCGTCCGAAGAAACTGAGAATTTGGCCCTGCCTCTTCCTCTAGGTCGTGGACTTGTGGAAGGATCTGATGTGTCCAAATTCTGAAAACAAATTTAGAACTGTATAATATTTTACTGCTTTGGAAAATTTATACAGTAATTAATAATTATAATTGAATTAACCTGATTTCTACGTAAAGTTTATTATACTATCTAAAAGTAATTTGTGTACAATGCACATGTATATTACTTTGTATATTTTGCGTCGTTTATTACAAGTTTATAAACTAGTGAAGGGAATGTATTTCGGTTAAAAAATTTACATACCAACCTCGTTTATTGTGCAACAATCCGATTAATGTTCTAGTACGTACTTCTAGTAGATAAATAGATTTTATATTTGTATATAACAGTGCACGCAAATTACATAGAAACTATTTCAAAACGTTTTGTAGTACATAATGTTATTGGTTAATTCTAATAGTAGATCGTCGTTCCCCGAAAACAAATTTCTTTTACACATTTTTACTCAAAATAGAAAAAGTTATCTAGGTACTACATTGCATTGCATGTTTCCGCATTTTATTTATTTACTTTTTTGTACGTACGTATAAGTAAATAATTTGTGTTAATTATTTTCAGGAGGTTAAACGTCTTAATATGGGCAAGATTACTGTCGAAATGTGGGTAAGAATTTTTTAAATATATGATATATTAAAATAGAAATCAATAGATATATTATCCAATGCACATGTTTTTTGAAAGACTGTGCTCATATGTAGAAATCGAAATTGAAATCGACCTGCTTTGATGTGTGAATATTATTAGGAATTAATTCATTTTATTATTAAAGCACTTTTTATAGTTTATTGTTGTCCAAAAAAAATATTAAACTATAAGGCATATAATATATTAGAAATTGATTAATGTATGTACATATAGTCAAACTTCTATAACTCGAACGTCGATAAGTCGAATTTTTGATAACTCAAACCGAATTGGTTGGCAATAACGTCAATTGTGAGAAATCTGAGACGTTTTGCAACACTTTTAGTAGCAATCATTCTGTGTTTAATAAAAATTGAGACTAGTTTAAGTTCTTGAACTCATAAAAACATAATTTTCTGAACTTTATGGTTTAAGTAGTTTTAGAATTTATTTTTTGTAATTTTATTTGTAAAAACAATTATTCATCAGAAGTTTTGATAAGTTGACTAGTCATTCAACTCGTTTAAAACCCTAGAAGTTGTTCACTAAATAAAAACCAGAAATACTATTATAAAGTCCTTTGAAATGTTTCAGAATCTAATGAACCTTGATGTGGAGATGCGCAGAAGCATAGCTCCGCCCTTTTTCGAGCTTAAAGCCTGGGCATAAGCTCCGCCTCTTGTCATTCTTGCGCATTTTATGGCTCATGACGTTTTGAACGCTTTTAACATCAATATTTCTGTGTTTAATAAGAATTAAGACTAGTTTAAGTTCCTGAACTCATTAAAACAAAATTTTTTGAACTTGAAGGTTTAAGTTGTTTTAAAATTTAGAACTTTCCAAAGATTGTTTCTCAAACTGTCATAAAACCAGAAAATATCGTCACAATTCCTTTATTTATCGAAAAAAAGAATTTGAGAAATTAAACATCCACTTCTTCCATTTTTTTGTAAAGTAGAATTGATCTGACGATGATCCAAAGGGGTTATAAAGTAATTTATCGATTAGAAAAGTTGGTATAGTCGAACTTCTTTAACTCGAACTACGATAAGTCGAATTTTTGATAAGTCGAACCAAAGGGGCTCTAATAAAATGTAATTTACTTGATAACTCAAACTCTCGAACTTCTGTTACTCGAATCGAATATCTTGATAATTCGAAGATAATATTTGGCGCCAAGTTCGATAAGTCGAAGGAATCCCTTAATAATGTACGATTTTGACGTCTCTTGTGATTCGAGTTATCGAAGCTCGATTATATTTGAAAGTTTTTGTTCTAACTACAAGATGTGGATCACGATCACGATTCCCGATCTTCTTCAACCTGGTTTCTAAAGAGGGAGTTAATGCAATATCCAAATACAGGAGTTGTATCGACATTTGTTGGGTATTTCCAGCTACTTCTACCCTCGATAGATTGCAATACAAGGACTATAATATGTAAATATTAAATCAACTAGCTCTTTAAGGGCTGCTGAGGTTTGATCAGTAATTTTCTGAGACTACTTAAAGTGCCCTGTAGAAATTGAATAAGATCAAAATTGCTATCTATATCAGGTAAATATCTGAGAATGTACAAAATGGGTTTTAAATTCTATTTATAGCATTATATCAAAGGACTCTAGCTTTCATAAATACTTTGGTCTACAAGCAGTTTTGCAACAATGTTACATACAATGTACAATAGATAGCGGTCTACCAATTAGGAATTTACCATACCAGATATTACAGAACATAATCTGATGTTAAATGACCAAATGTGTGCAGTATCTGTGGGTGTAGATCTCGTACATATAAATAAATAAGTACCTAGAGGCTTTATAAATTTTGATTTCCATTGAAATTGAGTAATAAGTAAGAACGTGGTGGTGGTGGTCCTGTACTTTCTCCAGTACCTACCAAAGTATTACTTGGCCAGTACCAGAAAGGTAACAATGGTCCAAACAAATACTGATATGGAGACTACCGTCGCGTCAGTCGTAAAGTCGACTACACTACCTAATTATTTGTTTGTTCAAGCCCAACCAAAGTTTGATCCTGTTTTTTTCTTAATTAACTACCGACTGAGCTGCGGTCGGAGAACGGACCATTCATTCGGTGTACGTAGTTATCCTTGCATAACCTTTCGCATAAATTTAATTCGGTACGAGACAACGAAACTGCTCTCTTTGCGCCGCTGTTACACTTCGCCACACTTTTGCTCTAGCGAATTTAAATCATTTAAATCTAAAGGTCGTGTTTAGAATGTACTTATTTTTGTTGGTGCCACACATGCATACAAATTAATATGGTCTAATTGCATTTAGTTTACTTAATATGTAAGATTCGGTTGCTTAATAAAGGTCACAGTAAAAATTGAATTGGTACAGACAGCAAAGCTCGGTTAAAACGTACTTTCTTAAAAGTTTAATAAGTGATTTAGAAGAAGAATATTTTATTGGTAAACAGTAAAACTCGGATATAATGTACTCGAGAGAAGCCTACACTGTAATATTTAAATATTCGCTAAAACAGTTTTAGATATACTTATTTGTTTTCAGTCTCTTAATTTTTATTAATCTAAATACATATATAAAATGCTAATGTTCGTACGTAAAGGCATGGTTTTTTCTATCTCTACCTACTCTAATTAACTTCCTGTTGGGGTGGCAAATACCCTTTGGTCTCCAGGTGGGAGTAAGGGAGCTGGTCGCGGTGGGTGGTTGTAGGTAGCAGAAAGGTGAAAAGAAATATTTTGTGTACTTTTTTAAGTCATAAGGACTTCCGGAAAGATCTCAAAATTTCTGAAATGATCTAAACAATTCTAAAATGAGCGCAAACTGTTACTATCGCCTTAGAATGTTCGAGAAAGTTCTAAAAATTTCTTGCATGATCTAGAAAGTTTCAAAAAGTGTACATCTACGTTTCAAAGTGATCTACATCTAAATATTCTAGAGTGTTCTGGTAGTAGGAATTTCGATGTTCGATGATATATAAATCAACATTCAGTGACTTTTTGTCAGTCAGTTAAATTGTGTTTGCAGTCGAGTGAAGATCAATTGGAAACAAGAGCGAACAGCGACCAAAAAAATTTAAGTGATTTTGACAAATTAAAAATAGGAACAAACTATTGAAATGTTCTAGAGTGTTCTAATGTTTTGAATCATTATGGGATGTTCTGGATAGTTCTAAATTTGCGAATATTCTAGAATGTTCCATCAAACGTGTAATATATTCTTACCCGGGCAACGTATTGCTGCTAGTTCTCTATAAAAGTGCATTATTGTTTTACAGTATTAGGCAAAGCGACTAAAGCGACAGCACGATGGTTTGACGGTTAGTGTTGGAACTATGCACCTAATCAATTTTTAATACAGCATATCTTCTTCGACAGCGTATCGTGGTCACTGTTGCCTTTTTCAAACACTTAAATTTGCAGTTGTCGACTTGTTACTTGCTACTAGTTTAATCAAAGGTTTTAAAACTAAATTAAGTAAGGGAAAGGGTGACATTTAAATTATTGAGTGCTCAAATAGACTTTTGATATTATTTTATACATTACAACTGTCCATAATATGCCTGTACGTTATAAATGAGTATTACTGCAGGTTTTTATTAGTTAACCAAAGTTTCTACAATAAATATTAAAATATAAAGTGTGTAATTTTTGAGTAATTTTATAACTCACGTGACAAGAATTTTTTTCGTCATTCGAAACACTCTTCTGTATAAGTAAGTATTCTTTTATAATAGAAGATGCAAGTAACGATTTCTACCTGACAAAATCCAGGTTAAACCGTTTTCTATTCTTAACACACAAAATAGGTGATTACATCAAAATGTTTACAATTGAATTCTGAATTCTAGATATTCTAACGCTTTTTTTTCTTCTAAAGTATTTTTTTATACACTTATTATTATTTGATGTAGATTTCCTTAATTTAATTGAAATCCCCAACAGTAGGTACATGTACTGATATATTAAGTAAAATAAAAATATTTTGTGTAAGGATCTTATTCTCCTTCAAAGAAATCTAGAATGACACGAAATGTTTATAGAACTCGAATGTTCAAACACACGTATAAAATGTTGTGGGAGATTTATAACAAGGAACATTTTTTTAAATTATTGTTAATATTAGTATTCCCAACTTTTATAAAAATGGAAGACGCTAAATGCTTGGCAATACCAGAAACTATTCTTTGAAATATAAAGAAGCTGACGAAACATTTGTTTTTAGATTTTAGAGCCCCATTTCCAATAAATTACTTCTGGTATTTCCTAACAAATCTATATAAAATATAAAAAATTAATTGAGAATTTGCTGTGATTTACTTCTGGAACAGCAAATATCCTATAGATGGCGATATAACGACTGAATATGAATATTATATCAACTCTCTCTTTAGGGCCTGTTTAGGTTCGGTCAATAACTTATTGATAAATTTCTAGCCAAGAATAAAAACCATTTTATAAAAAATATTATTAAGTATTGAGTCTTTTAGGGTGTCTTTATACTCGATGTGGCAAAAAATGAGGGGGTTGTTTATACCAGCATAACAGTCCCCAAACTTTCTTTTAATCCTGTTTTTTTGTTATTATTTCTTATAAAAACTATCTGAAATGATCATGTCAAGTTATAAACACGAACTTTTCTGATCTGTGCTAGATGACAATTAATGATTGATTGATTGTTTAGTGAATATTTTTTAAATGCACATTTCGTTAATTTCATTCAAATCCATCAGTAAAAATATTTTGTGTAAGGATCTTATTCTCGAAATCCAGGATGACAACAAATGTCTACAAAAATCGAGTGTTCAAAGGTTTAAACGTTTATAAAGAGAAACACCGAAATAAAATACTTTCTTGTTAAAAGCTTTAATTGGATCTATTTTTCTCAAATCAATTCATGTAGGTATCTATCAGAATTTATAGTACAAGTATGCAGATACGTACATAAGTAGCAAATATTAAGTGTATCCGGTTATAGAATGTTGTAACGTGTTATAAAAAATTACTCTTTGAACGTAAAATTGACCTTATGTAAGAACCACTTTCTCCCATTTACTAAATCATCCACGGATCGGTTTCTTCGTAGGTACGTACATATGTACGTTCACATAACATAAAACGCATAATTGGAGTATCATAAGTGCAACGAGAAGCTTTCTTAACAATAAAATTATTTTTGTGTAGGTACGTGTAAAACGCAATTGAATCTATAAATAATATTAGAATTAGAAATAATTTTACAGTAAGTAAAATTGTTGGATATAGGAACGCGTGACAGGAAATACATTATCTTGAACACAAGAACGTGCTATAAAGACAACATTCACTTACCTAAGTGTAATTATTGTTTATTAATAATAATTGCACTAAAGCGCTAATGATCTTTCTCCAAAACTTTCCTTTTCTTTAAATTGCTTTTTAGAGCCATTCCCAAAAACAATTTTTTTAGCAAAATTTGCAAAGTTCCTTAAACTAAACGTAATGTAGCTAATATAAGTATAAGAGGTCAGGTTATTCAGGTATAAAATTAAAATAATTAACCGTATGTATGAGCCAATATTTCGCAAGGGAGAGGCTACAGAAAATGTAATTTATAAATAATTAATAGCTAGGTAAAGGACGAGCAGTGAATAATTAATAGTTACTTTTTGTTATTTCACCACCTAATATCAGTCGCTCTCTGGCATCGATCCTATTACAACACATTACAATTTTTTAATTTTTAATTTTTTTAGTTCAATTAACTACGTAATCTTGCTGATGGAAAAGGAAACCGTGTTTTTGTTTCCTTAAAAAACCTCAGAGTACCTATCGTAGTATTGTCACATCACTTACTTACAAAATAAAATCTATAATTGCATTATTGACCCTAGAAACGTAACATCCGTTAAGATTAGTTTGCAGTGTTCCTTTGAAGCAAGTAGCAAGACTTTTTCATCGATTTTTATTTTTGAAGTTGCTTAATTGGAAATATTCGCAACTTCTTCGATCCAGCGGTAACTTTACACAATTTTTCAATTTTGTTACTTCAGATATCACCTCCGCAGTCCAGTCCGCAGGTTATGTAACGCCATAACTGCATTCATTGCAATTATAATTATGAATCGTTTATTATAGGTAATTATATGCAATCGCTTCCAAAGTGGTCTCCTTGAATAGAACACTCTCTCCTTTTTGAAACAACGATTTTTATCAAAGGATAATCCCACAAGTGTATTTGCAAATAATGAAAGGACTAACGACATTCCTATGTGTGCATCGATATTTTAAATACACATAAAATTAAAATATTTAAAAAAAATAATCCTTATAAGGATAATTAATACTGTTCCAGATGAAGAGGCCGTACAACAAAATTTTTGTAACTGAAAATTTTGTTTAATAATTAATTTACGAGTTACGAAAAGTTAAACCCTCATCAATTTGCTTTCAATAATTTGGCTTTTTTGTCTTCCAAATTATATCTAACTTGAATCTTCAAAAGCAAAAGTAAACAATTCAAAACTATTCAGAAAACCCTATTAGAAATTTTTGTGAGAGTGGCCATGTCAACAGACGAGATATTCTCGAGATCTTAAGTGACCAGTTATGGTTAGATTTTTAAGACAAAACGTCTAAGTAGGGGGATGTTTTGAGTAAATCACACTAATATTATGTTTGTTACTTCTTCATGTCTAAACGGCTGGAGCGATTTTAATAAAATTTGGTATGGAGTTAGCTGACACCCTGGATTAACACATAGGCTACGTTTTACTGCGGGAAAATGTCTTATTCCCATGGGAAAATCGATGAAAATGAATTCGCGGAATATTATAAATGCGAAAGTAACTCTGTCTGTATGCTACACAATCTCGCCTAAAATTTACTGAACCGATTTAAATGAAATTTGGTACAGAGACAGTCTAGAGCCTAAGAAAGGACATAGGCTACTTTTTAATGCGAAAAAAGGGTTGTAAGGAGTTGAAATAGGAAAGTTTGTGCGGAAATTCCGTAATTTTTAAAGATAGAAACTTGAAACTTATTTTTAAGTCTTTTGATTAGATATAAATAAATACGACATTCAATGTTTGTAAAAATTTTACCTTAAAGGGGATAAAATTAGCCGATGAAAGTTTTCGTGTAATGACGTCGTCCAAAAAAGCTTACGGCCCAGAAAATTAAAATATTAAGTGTAAAAAGTTATAGAGGTTTTGTTTATTTGGATCAATAAAAGTAGTTGAATATTAAGCTATATAAACTATTTTAAACTGTAATTAAACTATATTAATCTATAATATTATAAATGCGAAAGTAACTCTGTCTGTCTGTGTGTTACGCAATCACGCCCAAACTACTGGACCGATTTAAATGAGAATTTGGTACAGAGATAGATAAGTAGATATAAAGCTAGAGGCTTCAACTTATTTTTTAGGCTTTTGATTAGATATAAATACGACATTTAAAGTTTGTAAAGGGGGCAAAAATAAGGAATGAAAGTTTTTGTGTAATGTCGTCGACAAAAAGGCTTACGGCCCCGAAAATAAAAATATAGAAGAAAAAAATTTTAAATGCTGCCAAAGTCATTAAATAAATGTAAAACAAACACTTGGTTAATTTTCACAAGTTTAATTATTAACCTCGACAAATTCGTCATTATCAAGAGTACAAAAAAATTATACTGAGTAATTCGTTTATAAACGCAAGTATTTTTTAGAGAGATAATTTTTATAAAGCCGTGATCCCGGGCAAGAATCTTGACAAGGTTAGTTCCTTTATTTGTTTATCTTGATTTTAAAGGCAACATAATATTGCATACTTCTTCCCTTGATTGGAATCAACAAAATAATCAGAGCCAAAAAGTTTTCTTATTTTAAAAACAAACCCAACGTTTCGTCTCCTATTTTTTTTTTTTTTTTTTGAGGCTTTATTAAGGCTAATATTCTTAACAATAAAGTATGTATAACAAAGTCTTACTTGTTTTTATAAGTCGATGAAAACTAATACATGAACCCTATTTGGCTTTAATTATTTTGTTTAAAATATATTCTTAATTTTTGGGGCAGTTTTATATTTGTGCTCACTCGTACTGCTCAGGAAATATATTTCTTTCCTTTTTTACTTCTCGCTTCAATTACAAATTATCTTCTTACTGAGTAAATACCTATACTACTAAGAATATCAAAAATTAAAATAAAAAATAAATACAATAGGACTTGACACTTTGGGGGATGCAACTGTTGTGAAACATACTGAATGTAAAAATAAAAAAGTAGTACCCTTGATAATGGTCATGTGACCGAAACATATCAGGTTTTTATTAAATTGTTGAAACTTCCTACTTATTTTATTTTTATTTTTAAAATCTCTAAATTCTAATAGCTCAAGTAATTGAATTTATTTTATTTGAAAAATAGGTCAAGAAGATCAATCCGATTTCTCTACAGATTTATACGGGAAATTTTTAATCAAATAAAATAAATTAAGGAACAGATTAACAATATTTCAACAAACTTCCTCATGTTTGGACATTAATTAATGCAGTAGCACTCAGTCAAATTCCGTTATATTTGAAGTGAAACTTTTTGACTTTCGATGGTTAAAAAGAAAGGGCTATATGTCATTATTACGCTAGAGGTGCGGCTCGAATCTATCACATACTTAGTTAGTATCTAATACTATCACTTCTTATTTCTACAAAATATTTGATGTAATACACGTAGATGTACGTATCTATAAAAAGTAAAAGTGATAGTTGCTTGTGAGAATCTTGGCAATTAAGGAATCGCGTCTTAATCAATTAAGAATGCAATAAAACGAATTAAAAGTTTAACTATGCATTTTAATTAGTTGTACACCTACTGTAATGCAAATACATACATAGATAATTAATGATCTGAAAAGTGCCAGAAAACTTTTAATTAAGTGAGATGAAAATCTTTGCTTTTTCTCAATTTATTTTAATTTAATTTTAAAGTTTATTGCCTCCTCGTGATAGATACTTCCTGGCCCAAAACAATTTCTAATTTTGATCGTTTCTATTACATTCATACATATTTACATACCTGCAGTTATTTAGGTATGTGTTAGACGGACGTATTGTTGTCTCTGAAACTTTCATAAAAATTGTTATTTTTGAAATAAACTACTAAGTCACTCATGGTTGCCAAGGGCCAATAAACCGTAACGTGGGGAATTAAAAACATATATTTAAAAAAACACGAAAATGTGCAAATTCCTTTCGAAACAAAAATGACACCGTGTCGTAATTTAAGAGAATTTTGATTTAAATTAAACTCGTACGTATTAAATTTGAATAATCTATTAAGTATTATTTAATGTAAACAAAAACAATAAACTAAAGAAGTATTTGTAGGTACCTAAGCAATAACTTGTTTCACAAAAAAGTTAATTCATAAATTCACCATGGACTGACTGACTGTATGTAGGTTGCATTATGCTGGACAGATAGGTACTTACTGTGTATTAGTTCATGTTAGATATTTAATTAGGATGTTTCGAAATGGCAAAAAAATATTTTTAATCTGAAACAATGGAAAGTCTTTAACGTCAATAAAATTAATAGCATTAGTATTGCATAAAAAAGCAATAATAAAAGTTCTCCTCTCATCCAATATCTTGCAATAGAGTCAAGTCAAATGAAATCAATTAGAAGCAGAGCGTAAACTTTCAATTGATATTGCGCTTTTTGATGTGGTTTTATGACCTAAATATGACATGAAAATTATGTATATATATTATAGGTATAAAACTGAAACAGATTCACCAACAATTAAAATTAAATCTAAAATTAATTAGAATCTTCTATTTTATTACTCTACTCTACATTTTTGTATTAGCAGGAAGATGTTTATTAGGTACCGAGTGATGTTTTTCGGTGGTTTCTTCCGATGTTGTAAAGTCATTTCGTTTCGATTTTACCGCTGAACATTCTAATAATACTTGCGGTTTTAAAATTAAAAAAAGAATCCACGAAACAACACAACATTTTTAAATTTAGTTCAGGTACACTACAAAAAAGAAAATTCATCAAATTATTCTTACTTAACACGTGATCTTGGTCTTGGTCTTTTAGTTTTGCAAAAATAACTGCATAAAGACAAGTCTTATCCTTCCTGTAAAAGGTTTTCCTGTAGCTGA
This sequence comes from Agrilus mali, assembly GCA_029378335.1. NCBI lineage: Eukaryota > Metazoa > Arthropoda > Insecta > Coleoptera > Buprestidae > Agrilus > Agrilus mali. Next base: position 27,894,880 of record CM055657.1, on the reverse strand, counting down.
TTTTCTTTTTGGTGTATTTTTAGCTTTAGATTCGATTTCAAAATGGGATACTAGTCTCTCTTGACCGACCGGGCCAAGCCTAATAGGAAACGGCCTTGCTTCAATTTTTTTGATAAAAAAACGAAATAAATCGGAATGATTACTAAGAACAAGGTCATATTGTGACAATACTAGTGTGTGCTAACCTTTATTACCTACTTATAGTCAGTCGTTTCGTGAAAAGAGTGAAGTAACTTTACTAGGAAGTTTCCAAATTTGCACTCTTTTTACCGGATATTGAACCTGTTAACAAGTGGCTGGTCATGTTCCATAAAAGAGGGGCATATTGAGTTTAAAATAATCAATCTACTTCCAGATATTTGATGATGATGATGTATTTTAAGCAGTTCATAAAGAAAAAAAATAAATAAATTGTAAATGTAACGTTAAAACTATTGATAAGGGAGCATTCCTTAATTAGGTTAAGTGAACGGAAGTATCAAGAAAAATCTCATTTTAGAATATAGCTCAATTTTTGAAAAAATAATGAAATTTGCTCAAAAAATCTGAATTTTGACTTTGAATATCTCGAGTATCTCAAGCATAAATATTTAAATGCAGTTACTATATTCCATATAAGGATAATTATTGTTCCACCTGAAGAAGCCACTATGTGGCGAAACAGTCATTGTGGATTTCTTAAAACAGAATTTTGTAACTAAAAATTCTGTTTGCTGTTGTGTTTAATAATTAATTTAGTTAATATATGGGCACTACTTTAAATAAAACGCTTATATTAAATTTCAATTGTTGTTTATTGCACTTGACAATTGTTTCGCCAAACTTTGGCTTCTTCGGAAGTTATTTGTTACTTACTATATAATAAGTAACAAATAACTTCCGAAGAAGCCAAAGTTTGGCGATACAATTGTCAAGTGCAATAAACAACAATTGAAATTTAATATAAGCGTTTTATTTAAAGTAGTGAACATGAATTTCAATCAAGTATCAGTAGACTCAATCAAATATATTAATATATGGAGTTATAATAAATTAAATCCTCATCAATAAGCTTTCAATAATTTGGTTTTTCTGTCTTCAAGTTATATTTAACTTCAATCTTAAAAAAATAAAATTTTAATTACGTAAAAACAAAAATTATTATTCAAAGAATCCTCTTAACAAACGTAGTTATTTATTTAAAGTTGTCACCATTCAAGAGACGAGATATATTCAAAATCTTGATCAAGTGCCTAATCATAGCAAGATCATAGCAGATATATTGATATCTTCTTAATTTTCAAGATAAATAAAGCAAGACAAAATCTATAAATTCTTGACTCATGACTGGAAACTCTCGACTCTTGAAACTTAACCCTTGAATCTTGACTCTTCTCACATCAACTTTTTAATACAATTTTTTTTGTGCTTATTATTCTTCAGAGTCATCATTATCTGATCTTCTTTGTTTTTTCTTCTTTTCCTTCAGTGATTTTCGGTAGCTATTTCCAAAAAGAAAAACAAACACATTTCCTCCAGTTTTCATTTTATTTTCCAACTCAACTGTAAAAAATTCTGCCACAAGCTCTTTTTTATTTTATTTAAATTGACACTCAATATTTATTTAAATCACTCCACACGATTCATTATTACACCCGCTTAAATGTTTAATTAATTGATTAATTAATTGACTCATTATTATTATTAAAATATCCGATATTTAGAAATCATTGTTTAATTGAGGATAACAAACATGCTCAGTGAACTTTCATCACCATGAATAGCAAAATTCTTAAAGACATAGTTGTCTAATGACAAACAAGCATATCATTAGGTATATTATATTATAGGTGGGTACCTGTACCTAATACACATGCTCAACTGGGTAGAAGGGATATATATAGATAAGTTAATAAATAATAATTAGTCCATTTTTTTCACTTTAACGATTCATTGGTGTGCACATTAAATACACATACACAAGATGGTAAACTGTAGATATGTGATAGATTAATTACGTGACTAATAACGTTTTTGTTAAATTAAAAGAAAAAAATATGTTGAAATATCATAAACAAAAAGTTTCATTAACAACTTCATTTGATGTTTTTGTAAAAAAAAAAAAATATTTTAATCCTTTTCATCACGTAATCTATTCTTGGTTTAAGTGTAAAAAAATACAATATGCATAACCATGCAGAGAAACTGCAGTGAAAACAAAACGTATGTTCTTGGAACAATAATCTACATACGTCCATGAAGCGTTCTCGTTTTAATTTATTTAACGTATTGGTTATGCGAAATTAAATACGAAAAGGGGTTAGGTTAGGACTAGTTGTCACATTTGACAGTTTCTGTCATTCTGTAGGTACACACCACTCTTTAGTTGTTAATAGAGTTAATTGTTAATTAAAAATGTGCAACATTTTGTAAGTAAAACAGTTCTTCTGGCAACATCACTATCATATAATTATCTGCAAAATACCGTTTTTAAATTATATACCTATATGTTACTAGCAGTGAAACCCGGAGTTGTTCGGGTTAAAATACATCACATGTTTAATGGTATCCATAAAAAATATGTAAGGATATATTTTTTAACGTAGATATTATAGATAACGTAGATATTGAGAGACTTATTCGGCCATTAAACATAGTAAATGGAAAATTTATGTTTTATTTACATAATTATTTACATAGTCACTGAATTTTGGATTATATACCATCAGACATTGAAATTTCTAGTATTAGAATACTCTAGAACATTCAAATAGTCTGTTCTTTTTCATTTGTCAAAATCACTTAAATGTTTTTTGGTCACTGTTCGCTCTTGTTTCCAATTGATCTTCACTGGACTGCAAACACAATTTAACTGACAAAAAGTCACTGAATGTTGATTTATATATCATCGAACATCGAAATTCCTAGTAGGTACCAGAACACTCTAGAATATTTAGATGTACATCACTTTGAAACGTAGATGTACACTTTTTGAAACTTTCCAGATCATTCAAGAAATTTTTAGAACTTTCTCGAACATTCTAAGTCGATAATAACAGTTTGCGCTCATTTTACAATTTTTTAGATCATTTTGAGATCTTTCCGGAAGTACTTATGACTTAAAAAAGGACAGAAATATTTCTTTTCACCTTCCTGCCACCTACAACCATCCACTTTCACCCACCGCGACCAAACTCCCTTACTCCCACCTGGAGACCAAGGGATATTTACCACCCCAACAGGAAGTTGATTGGAGTAGGTCTTTACGTACGAACATTAACATTTTATATATGTATTTAGATTTAGATTACTTAGAGTACATCAACTCATTCTACAAATAAGTAATATAACCTACAATTTTATTCATACAACTAATAAACTGAAAGGATAAAATAATTCGAGTACCAACAGTTAATAAAGTCGTTTAATAAGTATTAATTCATTCATTTAGCCTCGTAATTGTAGAATGTTTACAAACAAGTTATACCTCCTATAGGTACCTACTGATATTGTAAATGTAATAATAAGTATCTACCTATAATATAAAGAATTATTTACACTGACAATGATTTGTCATTGCTGTTGCTATTGCTATTGGTACATAAAGAAGTATATTGATTAAACATTTTTTGCTGGAATCACGGTCACCTGCTTGCAATTAAATAAATGAATATCCAACAACTGCTGCAAAATAGCAAAAAAGAAAACTTGTGTCTTTCTACAACCGCAACTTGCAGCAGCAAGTCTAGATCATTGTTTAATAAAATGAACCAGAACATTATGAGAAAATATCTATATAATACCTAATATCTTCATCCATCTTTTATGTTTTTTTTTTTTTGTAACCTTAACACTTACAATTAAACAGGTTAGTTTTTAATCCTTTTAAAAGTTATCCTTATGGTTATAACGTACCATATAAAATATAAATTAACTTTTATAACATAAAAGTTTTATTATGTACTTCTTAAATTTATATAAAGTACTTACGAAATATCCGGCTCAAAAAAATCAAATATAACGTATTTTTTATCTCAGCAATCTGTACACAGCACAGCATTTTTAATTTAAAAATTTATTTTATTATTGTTAATTAATTTAGTTTTGAATCCTTTGATTAAAAAGTAGCAAGACGACAACTGCAAACTTAAGTAATTGTTTGAAAAATACTGAAAAACAATAAAGTCCTCTTACAAGGGATTAATAAAAACAAAGAGACTGTAAGCAACTACTGGTTTTTAAAAGGGTTCTCTCGAGTTCGTTATAACCGAGTTGCACCGTATGTACATACCTACACAATTCCTTTCTTTACATTTATGGTCTTGGTAGGTACCCATTAGAAATATGTAGCTCATGACAAGTGTTAGTGTTAGTCTACTTGAAACCTTTCTAAAAACTGCAAGTTTGCGAAACAATAAATACTACAGCACGTTATCAGATATAATTACATAAATTTAAAGTGTAGATTGCAGGTTCAATAAAAGTTCGTTTGTTCGTACAAATGAAAGTTATATTACCGTAGGCATTACGTACTTATTTATACTTAATATACGTTCGTTGGTACCTTTGTTGGTATAAAATTTACCGTTACATATTATACGTAGGTACGTATCTATGACCTTGCTAATAGCAACAATAAGAACAAACAAGCACTCACTCACTCTATTGAGCTTACGAACTGGAACCTGGAACTGTAACATGAACCATTATGGTATTTTGTCCCGTAAAATAAAAGTACCTAAGTAATCCGGATAGGTACTTGTGTGACATTATTATGTTACAAATAAGAGGAAAAGGTCCCTTTTGTGTTAAGGATAAGGATAACCTTTTCCCACGAACACAAACAGGTTCATAATGGTACGTTTCAGTTTTCATTTTATTAGAATTTATGTTTGTATAAATTACAACGAATTTCGTTAAATAAAAAAACGAATTTTGACTTTTTCTTTAAATGTACATAGTATTAAAATATAAAAGTCTTTGACCTGATGAAGTCACTGTGGGGCAAAACAATTATTGTGGATTTTTTACAGACAAAATTTTGTAACAGAAAATTCTGTTTGCTGTTGTGTTTAATAAATTAATTTAATTTAATATGGAGTTAGGAAGTTAAATCCTCATCAATAAGCATTTAATAATAATTTGGCTTTTCTGTCTTCAAATTATATTTAACTACAATCTTAAAAATAAAAAATTATTTACGTAAAAACAAAAATTACTATTTAAAAAATCCTCTTGACAAACGTAGTTATTTTTTTAAAGTTGTCACAATTCAAGAGACGAGATATATTCAAGATCTTGATCAAGTGCCTAATCATAGCAAGACAAGCTTCTCGACTTACTCGTCTTTTCATATATTAATATCTTCTTAATTTTCAAGATAAATAAAGCAAGACAAAATTTACAAATTCTTGACTCTTGACTGGCAACTCTCGACTCTTGAAACTTAACCCTTGAATCTTGACTCTTCTCACGTCAACTTTTTAATACAATTTTTTTGTGGTTATTATTCTTCAGAGTCATCATTATCTGATCTTCTTTGTTTTTTCTTCTTTTAGTTCAGTGATTTTCAGTAGCTATTCCCAAAAAGAGTAATAAACACATTTCGTCCAGTTTCCATTTTATTTTCCAACTCAACTGTAAAAAATTCTGCCTCAAGCTCTTTTTTATTTTATTTAAACTGACACTCATTATTTATTTAAATCACTCCACATGATCCATTATTACACTACCTGAACGTTTAATTAATTAATTAAGTAATTATTATTAAAAGATCCTATATTTTAAAGCCTCGTCAATTTGCTTTCAATAATTTGAGCTTTCTGTTTTCCGAAATATATTCAACTTCCATTCATTACATAATACCTACTTCATTAATAACTTTTTTTGAGGAATTCTTAAATTATCTGGCGTACTAAAGAAGTAGTTTAAGAAACAACAGTTAGCTAGTTTGCAGTTTATTATAATACTACAAAGTTGTTATTGAAAATGGTGAGTTGTTAACCCCAATAAGTTAATAAATTATTGTAAATTGCAAACGTCTTGACTTATGTGGTAATGCAACTTCACATATTCTTTAGATACTTATAATAAGTATAGATAATAATTACTGTTGAGAAACTTGAACAGTTTCTGACTGTTTATTTTTCAAAACTAGATATAATCAAATAAATTGTGGTGTTGTGATTTTCATCAAACTTTTTCCTAATTAATTTATTTATTAATGCACCCTATATAATAATAACAATTACGTTTTTATTATAACTTTCTAATAACAGTATTATTGAATACAACAAATACCTACCTAACCCTTCTATCTATCTGTATGATGATAGTTGGGAGTGTTATATTTTGTAATAATAAGAAACGATTTCTGTTCATTTTCTAATTTTTTATAACTTACATAACGCTCTTGCTGCACATATCGGTAGTTTTCGTAATGATTTTTTTTTTTTCGAAAGAGCAGCAGTGTTTTGTTCCACGTTTTTCATGTTGCAAAATAGATATCTGCCTATAAAATAAACAGTAATTTTCTCTTAACTTTTTGATGTTCAATGGACCGATGTATATTACTGTTTATTATTTTATTGTTGTTATTATTGGTGAAAATTTAACACAGGCAGTCATAAAAATCTTTTGTTGCAGGAAATTGCAAGAAAAAAGTACACATAAGTACGTACCGTACCTACGTAATACAAAAGAGTTGGGTATTTAAATGATTTTTAGGCCATTGGATGTGAAAATTCTTTGGCAATCAACTATTTTATGAGTAAGTGCAAGGAAAATGTAGCCACACATTTAATGAATAAAAACAAATACAAGAAATCGACGTTGGCGTACATAATATCAATAGTTCGTTAAAACCGAATTAGAAACATTCGCTTCGTATATCGCGATTGCGTGAGTCCGTAATCACACTAATATTATAAAGGCGAAAGTTTGTGAGTGTGTGAGTCTGTATGTTTGTTACTTCTTCACGTCTAAACGGCTGGAGCGATTTTAATAAAATTTGGTATGGAGTTAGCTGACGCCCTGGATTAACACATAGGCTACGTTTTACTGCGGGAAAATATCTTATTCCCATGGGAAAATTGATGAAAATGTATTCGCGGAATATTATAAATGCGAAAGTAACTCTGTCTGTATGCTACACAATCTCGCATAAAATTTACTGAACCGATTTAAATGAAACTTGGTACAGAGATAGTCTAGAGCCTGATAAAGGACATAGGCTACTTTTTAATGCGAAACAAGGGTTGTAAGGGGTTGAAAAAGAAAAGTTTGTGCGGAAATTCCGTAATTTTTAAAGACAGAAGCTTGAAGCTTTTTTTTAGGCTTTTGATTAGATATAAATAAATACGACATTCAATGTTTGTAAAAATTTTACCCTAAAGGGGATAAAATTAGCCGATAAAAGTTTTTGTGTAATGACGTTATCCAAAAAGCTTACGGCCCAGAAAATTAAAATATGAAGTGTAAAAAGTTATAGAGGTTTTGTTTATTTGGATCAATAAAAGTAGTTCAATACTAAGCTATATAAACTATTTTTAACTATAATTAAACTATATTAATCTATGATGTTATAAATGCGAAAGTAACTCTGTCTGTCTGTGTGTTACGCAATCACGCCCAAACTACTGAACCGATTTAAATGAGAATTTGGTACAGAGATAGATAAGTAGTTATAAAGCTAGAGGCTTTAAACTTATTTTTTAAGCTTTTGATTAGATATAAATACGACATTTAAAGTTTGTAAAAATTTTACCCTAAAGGGGGCAAAAATAGGAATGAAAATTTGTGTAATGACGTCAGCAAAAGGGCTTACGGCCCAGAAAATAAAAATATCGAAGAATAAAATTTTAAATGCTGCCGAAAGTCACTAGGGATTCTACGCGGACGAAGTCGCACACATAGCTAGTAAACGAATATATTATAAGTGAGTTTTACTTTTTGTTCGGTTTAAAAGTGTTTAAATTTTTGAAATCGTCTATGTTTTTTATTTATTTACTTATTTACCTATAAAACATAGATAGGTAGAGGAAAAGAGCATAAATAATTCGATATTTGTCATAAAACATATCGACCACTTTCTCTACAAATCATTCGACGAAACGGAGACAGCTTCCGAAATTTATCGTGTCATTTTTGGGTTCGTTTTATTTCAGAGGAATTTCGTAAAAACACAATGACAACGATAGCATGAAATCAATTGTCGAGACCGACATTATTACAGTACACGGTGGCTAAGTACGTAAGTATAGCCTCACGACAAATTGTTTACATACAAATAATTCCACCAGTTTAATCCGATTTGTGAGTGAAAGTTCTCTAAGCTGCCAAAAATCTCTTCCAAGTAATATGACATTATTTACTTATTGTTAACAACTATTTTTCTACGTATAAATACGTAAAAAACAATGAATTGTGCACGTAATTCCCCAGGTACTATATCTACAAATTATTTTGGACTTTGAGCTACTATTATCCGGATAATTGTGTCATTAAACCTTATAAAAAGCAAAGCTCACGTCACTTGCAAAAATTAAGACAGTAACTGGCTCTATTATAAATAGGTAAACCACAGATATGGTCGTATTCAACCATAATATTTACGTATGTGCAGTCAAACTTCGATAAGTCGAATATTCTGGAGGAATCCTTTAATAACGTACCATTTTAACTTCTTTTTTTAATAATGGCAGGTACTATGCAAGTATCGAGATCTCGAAGCATTTTTACGACTGTGTTTCGTTTTCCTGAGAGAAAAAATATCTTCTTTAGGTACATTAGAAATCTAAATTTTGGCTTCATTGGAGGTTTTATAGCAGAAGTAAAAGAATTAGTCCAAAAACTACAAACTTGTAATATTCTCTTTTATATTATTACGTGACAAACTTGATTTTCGGTGCCTTCTATCCAATAAAGTGAATGAAGTGAAAAATGAAAGAGAAATAAAGACTAACAAGTCGTGATTAGATTTTACATTCCAGTGTATTAGATATGGACGAGAATAAAGTCCCAAAAACGTAGACACTAAAATAAAATTCTAAAATCACGAAACCAAAAAAAACTTCTGTAAAGAAATTAAAAAAATACTGGCCAAGTGCGAGTCGAACTCGCGCACCGAGGGTTCCGTACAAACCTGTATATATGTGATGTAACTAAAAATTTAAGGTTTTCCGAATTTTTCCTTTATATGTGCTATAAAACATTGCTTCATGCCAAATTTCAAGATTCTAAATCGACTGGAAGTACCCTTTAGGTTTTGATACCCTTGCGAGTAGTTGCGAGTTTGAAAATATGCGGCTTAAATTGCTGTTTCTTTTGATTGCGTTGACATAGAAGTTTGATTTTGTTACAGCTTAAAGGTATTATAGACCTGAGTATTTGATATGAATTTCAATTTAATACCTCTACGCGTTCATGAGGAAAGGGGTAGTAACTTTAAAATTATTAAAAATATTTTTATTATATGATGTAACTAAAAATTTACGGTTTTCGCAATTTTTCCTTTATCTGTGCTATAAGACGTTGCTTCGTACCAAATTCCAAGATTCTGAGTTCACGGGAAGTACCCTGTAGGTTTTGATTCGAAAATTTGCGGAAATTTGCGGCAAAACGGCTGTATCTTTTGAAATTTAATTTAAAAAAATATTGTAATTTATACGTTAACTAGCAGTGAAACCCGGCGTTGCTCGGGTTAAAATATATCACATGTTTAATGGTATCTACAAAAAAATATGTAAGGATCTATTTTTTAACGTAGATATTATAGATAACGTAGATATTGAGAGACTTATTCGGCCATTAAACATACGGTGTATATAAAGTATATCTGATAGAGTGAACTAACTAACGAATTGAAATAATTTTAAGAAGCAGCTTAGTAAATGGAAAATTGATGTTTTATTTACATAATTATTTACATAGTCACTGAATTTTGGTTTATATACCATCAGACATCGAAATTTCTAGTATTAGAACACTCTAGAACATTCAAATAGTCTGTTCTTTTTCATTTGTGGAAATCAGTTAAATTTTTTTGGTCACTGTTCGCTCTTGTTTCCAATTGATCTTCACTCGACTGCAAACACAATTTAACTGACAAAAAGTCACTGAATGTTGATTTATATATCATCGAACATCGAAATTCCCTATATGTACCAGAATACTCTAGAATATTTAGATGTACATCACTTTGAAACGTAGATGTACACTTTTTGAAACTTTCTAGATCATTCAAGAAATTTTTAGAACTTTCTCGAACATTCTAAGTCGATAATAACAGTTTGCGCTCATTTTAGAATTTTTTAGATAATTTCAGAAATTTTGAGTTCTTTCCGGAAGTCCTTATGACTTAAAAAAGGACAGAAATATTTCTTTTCACCTTTCTGCCACCTACAATCACCCACCGCGACCAAACTCCCTTACTACCACCTGGAGACCAAGGGGTATTTACCACCCCAACAGGAAGTTGAATGGAGTAGGTAGAGATAGAGAAAACCGTGTATTTACGTAGTGAATTTAATTCCACTAAACTATGACAAATTTTATTAAAACACTTTATCTCTTATTGAACTCATAATCCATTTCGCCTTATATTAGGGTCTCTTCTGGATAATTACTTTATTATTTTAATTATAAAACACTGAAAACAATTAGAAACTTCTTGAACCTTTTCACAAGTTAGTTGTAACAGTGCATACCGATTACCTATAAATTGGTCATTAAATAAATCAGTTTAATTTAATGTCCTTTCGTTATTGTTATTGTTTGCCATTTTATTTCACGTCCTTATTATTTTATGTCAACACTTATCAATTAATTGCTATTTGTTAATAAATCATAATATCATACTGTTGTCCTGGTTCTCGAAAACTGGTCCGTATGACATTTCGTCCGGACTAATAATTGGAAGGTGTTGTTTCAGCCTCACCTCGACATTAAAACAAATTGTTGTAGTGCAAGTTTACTTTTACAAAATGCCAAATTGTTACATATCTCTTCAACGTTTATAACTCTTTTTGGTATGTACGTGTACAGTATACACAATCATACCGTGATTAAAGATAAAAAGAGACACGCTTTTAAAATTCAAATTAGTACATAGACGCCTCTTAGTTTATGGTAGATCCTTGATAAATACTTCCGCTTGTTTGCAAATAGACGCCAAATCTCATTTTATATTATTTAAAATATATTTAATTTTCTTCAGCTCATAAAATTGATAGATACACACCTTTTAGTGCAATAAAATGTAAAAAATCGCCCTTATCAATTATTTTTTAATTAATTGCTATAACTGGCCACTAATTAGCAGATAACTGGGAAATATGTGTTTGCCATTATTATTATAATTTATAAATCGTTGCAGGCATGATATATTTTTAGGTATAAAACAGTTTATATGACTTTCCATTCCATTGTGACCTTTTAATCAAGTGAATATTTTTTTTAATTCACATTTCTTTAATTTAATTCAAATCCACAACAAAGTGTTCCCAGTAGGTAGTAAGGAAAAGAAATTCACAATGTGTCTAAAAATCTAGTGTATTCAGGAAATTTCGTTATTAGGCTTCGTAATTGAATGATTTTCGTGAAATGTTTTCTTTCAAAATATTTAAGAATTTTTCTTTCTTATGCCCTCTCTCAATAATCTTATAAAATTCACAAAATTTACTGCAGTTATTTAAAATTTTAACACAAAGTTACTTCTTTATTATATTCTGCTTTAAATGGTCTTTTATAAACGCCAATTTAATTTATTATCTACTATTAATTTGTATTTGAATCTTTCAATTGCTCTTAACCACATTTACTATTTTAAAAACACTAAATAATGTAAAACTACTGACACAATGACTTATTTAAGTCCACCGTAGTTGAATTAAATCATCAAAATCTTCTTTTAAGTAAGCAAATGAGAAAATTCTTATTGGAATTGGATAACACAATTTATTTTGACTCCAATGGAAACATAACTATTTATTGTCCAGTTATATTAAATAACACTTTCTTTGTGACAATTATAAATTATTTTCTTTAGCTTTTTTGGGGGAATACGAATTTGTTAAACGTTTCTTATTAAGTACATGTAATAGAAACTAGAGAAATTTCAGTAGCTTGTTATATTTGTACAAATTCTGAGAAACTTTTCCGCATACAGTAAAACTCACTTATAACGTGCATGGCTACGGTTATAACGTACCAAAAATTCAAACTCAGGAGGATTCAATAAAAAACTCATTTTATAACATACTTAGTTTTAATTTTATTTTATACTTCTGATAAAATGTACTTACAAAATATCCGGATCCGAACGTTCAAAAAAACAAATATAACGTACTTGTATCGGCATTGGCAACCTGTGTGTATTTATTTTAATTGAAGAATTTCTTTCCTTTACTTTATTTAGTTTCGAAACATTTGATTAAACAAGTAACAAGTTGACAACTGTAAATTTAAGTGTTTGAATAAGACATAAAGAGTGTCCACAATATCTACTGAAAAACAATAATATACTTTTATAAAGGATTAATAAAAACAAAGAGACTCTAAGCAAATGTGATTAATTCTGTTTTAACAAGCGAGTTCGTTATAACCGAGTTGTACAGTCGTGACAACTATATTCTCAAATCTTTGGTGTGTGAACCACTTACGTATTTATAATACATAATAAGTATGGATCTAGTAACAGCAACACTAATCTGTGATTAATGTTACTTTACTTTGTGATACTTTGCAGTTAGCACACGTTTTCCTACACACGTACGTGTGTATTAAATTAACTGGAACACTTTGTAGTTTGTATTTTTTAATAAGTGCTTATATTCACGACAGGGTATGTATGATAAGATTAGAGATACGTTAGTAGCGAAACATTAGTCGCTTAGTTGCTACAATACTCACTGAAACGTGTATTAATACCTTTATAAATGCTTCAAGGCTTCAAATGGCTTCAGGATACGCGTAGATCGTAGAGAGACGATTTTTTGTGAACGTTTATATTTGTATCTACTGATCTATATTCACATACATAGTATTTATATATATAAGTACTTATGTGGAAAGATTACAATTCTACATAATAGGTAAACTTATCTGGCAATAATAACAGAAAAGCGAACAGCAAGAATTTACTTATTAAGTAAAAATAATTAGAAAGTACTACTTTGTTTGAGTTAAAAATTTAAAGCTTTTATTAGTAAATAATCAAAACGATTGGTTTATTAACTAATTTAAAAGTCATAAAATTTAATTATTTTTAAACTATTGAACCTTATGAGTTTCATACCTCTAGTTAGGACACGAAGAAAGTACTTTTATGTATTTGTACTTCTGTACTATTATTTATCAGTCAATGGAATTCAAAGTTTGTAGGAATTTAAATGAAACTAAATTTGACTCCAAAGTTATTGGTTGATTGATACAGTTTAGAATTACGTATTACCGCATGCATGCAATCTTTAATTCTATGGGATACTAGCAGCAAAACCCGGCGTTGCCCGGATAAGAATATAAGTATCACACGTTTGATGGAACATTCTAGAATATTCGCGAATTTAGGACTATCCAGAACATACCATAATGATTCAAAACTTTTTCTAACACTCTTAAACATTCCTGGATGATCTTCAAGATTCTGGAACATTCTTGAACATTGCCAAATCATTCTGAAATGTTATAATAAAACATTATTTTACTTCTTAGAACATATTTGAACTGCCCGTAACATTCTAAAAAAATCTGCTTCATTCTCATCCCCACTCCGTGCTGTTTGCTGGGTGAGTAGTGACATCAGTAGACGCCTGGCGGGGATGACTAATCGATTGATGGTAAATAATTGATCAGTTATCGACCACTGAGAGTTGAAGATTATTACAGTACTAATATCGCTATTAAAACATGGGGGTTGGTGGTAGGAGGATGAAAATTAAGGGTTATATGTATTTTTTAATGCCAAATCATTAAAAAATAAAAATAAAAAATTTTGTCCAAAAAATAATAAGTTAGGGATGGACAACCCTTATCACTTAGGGGTATGAAAAATAGATAGTTCCCGATTATCAGACCTACTGAATATGCATATATAATTTCATAAAAATCGGTCAAGCCGTTTCGGAGGACACGAGGATTTTATATATTAGTTACTTGGTCTGATTTAAAAAATTAAAACTTTAAGTAAATGTTCAGAACGTTTTGTTTATTAACCGCATAATTTAAAACTCATAAAGTTAATTAGTTTAGGGCTGCGCATTTCTCTGGATTGGAAGAAATTATTATGACTAAAATACCTCCTCGTGGTCACATATGGTCATGAATCGTTCCTTGCTGGTTTTGTCTTCATAAGAAATTTTAAATTATAAAATACCTACCTATTGTAATATCAAAATTCAACGTTAACGTAAGCTACCGATTAATAAAATATAACACGTACCCATGTAGAATGTGCACTTCCGGCAATTTGGATTGATCTTTTAGTAATGCTTTCTAAAACTCTGCCTGAACACGCTCTGATTTTAAGAATTATTGAATTTTTTAAATTAACCGCTTGGTATTAGATAACACAACACGTAGACAATTAATTTTGGCAGCCTGTATCTCATTCGTAAGTACACAGGACGAAAATTAGATTATGTAACAGAATACTTACCAGGTAGGTACCTATAATACATAGGTAGGTACTCAATTAATTACTTCGTTAAAGCTTATGCGAAAAGCGTTTTTCTAATAGTTTTCTGCAACACGTACCCATGGTAAAACAAAAATTAATTTACTTTTTCCTACATTAGTTTAATATTAATTTGTATCAAAAGATACGCTCTACATGAACTGTTATTGTGTTAGATAACGATGGCATGGCATGGCATGGCATGGCATCTACGATAAGTAAACTTTTTTGGGTTTTTGAAAGTTTTGAAATTGTTTATAACATACATTCTTGATATAAAACACATACTTAAATGTATGGACACACGTTTGTTGTCATTCTGGATTTATTTGAATAAAAAGAAAATCCTTATACAAAATATTTACTTATAAATGTACTGGAAGCACTTTCCTATATGTACATAGATTTGAATTAAATGAAGAATTGTGCATTAAAAAAAAAATATTAGGTAAGTTGACTAAGAAGTCACAATTGAATTGAAATTATTCGATCAAAAATTTAAGAAACAATAAAATACATATGTATATCAATACGACGTTTCGACCTCTTTTACTTCTTTTATGTAGGTACTATCAATAGTAACGTACTCTTGTTCATCAAAGCGTTATATAAATTGCTTTGCTTACATATTTACCATGCAGTCTTCTATTAATTACCTAATGGCCAGTTATTGCTATTAAAAAATAATTGATAAGGGCGGTTTTTTTAATTTTATTGCACTACGCTATCAAATTAAAACAAAGTACGATAGGTTATAACAGTTCGTTTTTAATTGAATCCTCTTTAAGAACTTTTGGTACGTTATAACCGTAGCCATGCACGTTATAAGTGAGTTTTACTGTATGCGGAAAAGTTTCTCAGAATTTGTACAAATATAACAAGCTACTGAAATATCTCTAGTTTCTATTACATGTACTTAATAAGAAACGTTTAACAAATTCGTATTCCCCAATAAAACTAAAGAAAATAATTAATAATTGTCACAAAGAAAGTGTTTTTTAATACAACTCGACAATAACTATTTATGTTTCTATTAGAGTCAAAATAAATTGTGTTATCCAATTCCAATAAGAATTTTCTCATTTGCTTACTTAAAAGAAGATTTTGATGACTTAATTCAACTACGGTGGACACAAATAAGTCATTGTGTCAGTAGTTTTACATTATTTAGTGTTTTTGAAATAGTAAATGTGGTTAAGAGCAATTGAAAGATTCAAATACAAATTAATAGTAGATAATAAATTAAATTGGCGTTTATAAAAGACCATTTAAAGCAGAATATAATAAAGAAGTAACTTTGTGTTAAAATTTTAAATAACTGCAGTAAATTTTATTTAAATATTTGGATACTCGAATTTTATAAGGTCATCAAGAGAGGAGATAATGAGAAAATCCTTATAGTTTGGGGTTTTTTCGAAAATAAAAGTTCTTAAATATTTTGAAAGAAAACATTTCACGAAAATCATTCAATTACGAGGCCTAATAACGAAATTTTCTAAATACACTAGCCCTTTAGACATTTTTATTGTCATTATGGATTTCTTTGAATGAGAATAAGACACTTAGGTACAAAAAATATTTTTAAATACCTTTATATGTAATTCATTCTTGACAATATTAATCAAGCAAATTAAAGGAGTAATATATTTATTTTATTATATAATTTCGCTGTTATGTGCGCAGCTTATTCATGGGTAGATTATGCTGGTCATAATAAATTAATAGGGGTGGTGTAGAGATGAATGATACGCATAATATTGTAACTAAGTAACCCCTAGTTAATAACAAGTGTAATAAATTACTTTGAACAAACAAAAATTTCACTTTAAAACCAACAGCCACAATTAAAAAAATAAATATTCAATTTTAATCAATTAGAAATAGCGTGGTAACATTAAACACGAGTTAATTACAGTTAAAGGCCAACGCTTTAATTATAAAGAGACCACTGCAAGAACTTTTACAATTATGTAAAAAAAATATGATTAAGACTGCTAAAATATTGCGACTGCTAATGATGTCCTCAAAAGACATTAATTATGTTGGTATTTGATGTTGTTTCATATATAATAAATTGGATATTCATTAAAAATATATTTTCTTTATACGTTTTCAAATTAGTAGTGTGTTATAAGAATTCCTTTTATTTTAACTTTTAAGTAAGTTCATAAGCCAGCAATTGTTATTATGGTTGGTAATTAGTTTAGCACTAACGCCAAATCCGCATGAACACCAATAAAAATTTCTTGGCCATAAAACCTGACCAGTTAATTTATTGTTGTCGCAACCATTACTATCCTTGAACATTCTTGGTTGGATATATGCCACTAACACTTGAAATTGAAAAGAACCGCACCACGCGTTAATATTTAATAAGGGCAAAGGGGAAATGAAAGTTACACTTATCCCTCATCGACTGGTTTCTTTCCGGAATAAGTAAATAAATAAAAAGAAGTATATAACAAAACAAATTTTAATTAGTTTAGACAACCATAAAAATTCTTTCTTTAATGATACCCAGGTGGGTATAATGACGATTTATAAAACTTTCCGAATTTGTATGAAAAATTAAGTTTCGTACCCTTAAATTGAAGTTTAATGGTAATGGTAATTGTAATAGTTACTACATATTTAAATAAAAAATGCTTTGGACTTTTCAAACCTACCTGCAAGGCCACAAAAGTAAAAAGTAAGTAATGAGTGTAAGATTGCGACTGAGTGAGAATTAAACAAAACTGGCTTTAAAAATCGAAAGGTATCCTTGATTAGACATTAATCATATTTTAATTGCAAGTAAAAGTCGCCAGCAAATTAATGCTGCCATGTACCTACATGACAAAATCGACTAGCTAGCTCTAGGTGCTTATACGCACGAGTTGGAAATGACAGAATCAATTTATTTCACTTAATATAAAGTAAAGTAAACGTAACTACCTACAGCAACGTCCTTTGAAAAAGGATACAGAAAAAGAGAGCAGTCTGACCTCTGACATCGTCATTAACAACCTCAACCCCTTCTTTATATCTGTTTATGTAATGTATCGCTTATTAGTAAGAGTCAAGAATATAAGACTTAATACAGGATCAAAATGAACGAGTTGAGAAATTTGCTCAAGATCTTGGGATGTCTCGTCTATTGAATCGTGAAAAATATCAAGTTTTTTTGTATGGTTACGTTTACTTTTACGTAAATAACTTTTTATTTTTGAAAATTGAAGCCCAAATTATTGAAAGCAAATTGTAGAGGCTTTAAAACATCAGATTTTTTAATAATAATGACTTAATTAATTAAACATTTAAGCAAGTGTAATAATGAATCCTGTGGAGTCATTTAAATAAATAATGAGTGTTAATTTAAATAAAATAAAAAGGAGCTTGAGGCAGAATTTTTTACAGTTGAGTTGGAAAATAAAATGGAAACTGGAGGAAACGTGCTTATATTTCTTTTTGGGAATAGCTACCGAAAATCACTGAAGAAAAAGAAGAAAAAACAAAGGAGATTACAGAATGATGACTCTGAAGGATAATAAGCACAAAAAAAATTGTATTAAAAAGTTGATGTGAGAAGTCAAGTTTCAAGAGTCAGGGGCGGATTTACCAGCAGGCTGAATAGGCTAGAGCCTAGAGCGGCAGATTTTAGGGGGCAGCAAACTTTGCTCAAAAATTTTTTTGTCTTACAGAAATAAAAAAAAATTATCTTATACACGGAAAAAAACGAGGCTCAAAAAATCAACAAAAATTACAATATTTTAGTGCTATACACTAACGTCTGTTTATGAAAAATTACTAAACGCTTATTTATAAAATATAAGTACTATTGTGATTTTGAATTTTGAAAATATTCCAATAGCGTTTAAGTATTACATTTTAAATTTAGTATTTTTACCAATTTTTTTAATGAATTATTGCCATAATTTTTTCTTTAGGTCCACCCACGCTATTCAATTAATGTGTAATATGTTTCACCACTTAAATATATCTATTCGAAGAGAAATGCGATCCGAAAAAAAATTGCTTAAAAATAACAATAACAAATATTATATAGATATATATGTGGAAAATTAATACTTTTCTATTGATATTTCTGATGATATTAACAACCTGTTTGAAGTGTAGAATAAAAATTTAATAAATTTACACGTAAAAAATTGCATATTGTTGCACAGAATTTCATAAATATTATACATTTCTTAGAATGATGATAATTAAAAAAAAAAAAACAATAATGATAATATTGTAATGAATAATAGCTGTAAATATTCATTCAACGAAAGTTCTTCTTATCATTCTTACATTTTTAATCCTAACGAATTCGTATCAATATTTGTTGATTAGTCTGATAAAAATATAAAACAGTCATAAAGTTGCAATTTCATTGACAAAAAAATTGATTGTGAATTAGGGTATAGAATTGCAGGCGTCAGTAGGGGCGGCAAATGTGTAAATCCGCCACTGTGAAGAGTCGAATGTTACCAGTCAAGAGTCAAGAATTTATAGATTTTGTCTTGCTTTATTTATCTTGAAAATTAAGAAGATATCAATATATGAAAAGACGAGGAAGTCGAGAAACTTGTCTTGCTATCATGAGGCAATTGATCAAAATCTTGAATATATTTCGTCTCTTGAATTGTGATCACTAAAAAAGTAACTACTTTTGTTAAGGTTTTTTTTAAATAGTATTTTTTTTACATAAATAAAATTTTATTTTTAAAAATTGAAGTTAAATATAATTTCAAGACAGAAAGCCCAAATTATTGAAAGCAAAATTATGAGGCTGTAACTTAATTAAATTAATTATTATTAAACACAACAACAAATAAAATTGTTGTAAAAACCACAACAATTGTTTCACCACACAGTGGCTTCTTCAGGTGGGACAATAATAAGCCTTAGGAGGAAGATTTTTTATATTGTATATTAAGTACATTTATTTAAAAAATTGTTACTTGAGACAGTTGAGATCAGGAGTTTTTGCAATAAATCAAGACAATATAAAAATTTTCGATTTTTCATTATTTTTCACTCACAGTGAGATTTGATAACATCTGGTGAGACCTCCTGTAACAATTATTTATTTCAATTAAAAAATTCGTGTTAATTCTCCCTCTCTTTATATTCCCTCAATTTTGGACTGATGTAATTAATTTTTGAAAACCTGGCATTTAATTTTTGATACGATCTCGAACAAGCAAACAAACATATCTACACTAATATATAAATAACATTCATACAGATGGATCTCAAAATTGTTATTTCTCTACGTACCTACATATCTGCAATAAATAACCATGTCACGGACGATCAGGAAATATTTTTAGCAATAAATAATTGCAACATTTATGCACGACTTTTCGATCATTTAATGATGAGAAGTCTACACAACTGTATGCTAAAATATTTTCGAATTTATTACCTTTATGGTGCTATGGTCACTTTCTCTTCAGTCCAGAACTACATCTTTAATTTATTATTTATTGGCATTGACATTTAAAAGATTTTGTTATTATAATTAAAAAAGAGACTGTAAATTAGATGAAAATAATAGGTACTAATGTTTATGCACAGGAACATTATAATTTAATACATAGACGAGAATAAATAATAGTTGCTTTTTTATCAGTATAACGGATAATAGTAACACTCAGAATTTTTATATATTATGGAACTAAGTAATAAATAATGTGCTTAAGTATAATATCGTAGTATCCACTTTCATTTCAGATCGATTTGTATAAATTAATAAAACCGTACGATATTTAATTACCTAACACTAACAATACCTATAAGAGCAAGTGCAAGAGCAATGTATAGAAAGCAAAAGGGTATAATTTGAAGGAAATCCAAGCACGAACTAAAAACGTGCTTTAAGTAGTTTGATTCAGTAGTTTTACGTTATTACGTAGTAGCCCATAACACTGCACGATCTGATGTTATCATTATCTTGATAGCTTATTATCATAAATACGAGGAGAAGAATATGCAAAATTGTATCATCTTTTTGACAAATAAAAATCGTCTTAATAAATACCTAGTAAATTTGTAATTACCGGGATTTACGTCTAAAAACCGGAACTTCCGCCTTAAGTGTCTTATTCAAATCAAATCGCCATTAAAGAGATATAATCAGACAGCGTCATGGTCACCTTTCATTTGTAACATATTTAATTATATTACATTACAGAAAGTAAACAACGCATTAACTTGCTTAATGAATACAGCAAAATTCACTTATAACGTAGGTATAGCGGTTATAAAGATATAAGATTAAAAAGTTCTTAAGGAGTACACAATAGAAAATTAACGTTTATAACGTACTCACCACTAATTTTATTACGTAGGTACTTCTGATATAGATTACAAAAAGATCAAATATAACTAATTTTATTTATTAATATTTTTTATGTCAGCATTGGCAACATGTTCACGGCATATTTTAATTTAAGAATTTCTTTTTATAACGTAAATGTCGCCTTTTCCTTTACTTTACTTAATTTAGTTTTGAAACATTTGATTAAATAAGAAATGTGTCGACAACTGCAATTTATGTGTTTAAAAAAGACAACAGTGAAGAACAATAGTTAATGTAGTTTAATAAAGGATTAATAAAAACAAAAAGACTGTAGGTAAGCAAATGTGTCTTAATATTCTATTTTAACGAACTTTTGTACACTATAATAATTTTTAAGGTTCTCTCGAGTACGTTATATCCGATTTTTACTGTAAAAAGAACTGATTCTAAATATGGAGCTAAAGATATCAAGGGTGAGGGGAGTGAAGCCTCTCAGGGGGGAATAAACGGTGCCCTTAGCCGATCATAAATTATTTTCAGGCTTTTGGACATTGCATGAGACTTTTAGGAATTTTCTTCATAAAAGAAAATATGTTGCATTAGACACTTGTTCCAAATCAAATTCAAAACACCAAAACATATTTAATTATTGAAATGCTTTAAAACTAAGTAAAAAATTGTGGAAATTGATGAGACTTTTATAAATTTCTATTTTAAAGTAAAAATGCTGCATTAGAAACTGGTTCCAAATCTAATTCCACATACCAAAAGTGTCTTTTAATTTTTCTAAGAGCTCTAAAAATAAATTAAAAACTGTAGGAATCTATAAAACTTTTGGAATTTCTTTTATTAAAAAAAAATCTGCATTAGAAAGTGGTTCCAAATAAAATCCAAAGACCAAAATTTTTTTAATTCGTTTAAGAGCTTTCAAAACAAATTAAAAATTAAATGAATCTACAAAACATTAGGGGATTTCTTTTATAAAAAAACGAAACATGAAGAATTCATTCTAAACAAAACTCCAAATTCCAAAAAAAAATTAAAAATCGTTTAAGACCTTCAAAAATAAATTAAAAATTGTAGGAATCTATAAAACTTTTGAAATTTCTTTTATTTAAAAAAATTGTGCATTATAAGTTGATTCCAAATCAAATCCTGAACGCCAGGATTATTTTAATTTGAACAAGAGCTTTCAAAATATATTAAAAACTAGCAGAAATACCCGGCGTAGTCCGGGTAAGAATATATTACACGTTTGATGGAACATTCTAGAATATTCGCGAACTTAGAACTATCCAGAACATCACATAATGATTCAATACATTTTCTAGCATTTTTTAACACTCTGAAACATTCTTGAATGATCTTCAAGATTCTGTAACATTCTTGAACATTGCCAAATCATTAAGTTAATCTCTTGATTGTTACGATGATAACATTGACGAAAAGTCACTAAATTTCGGTTTATATACCATCAGACATCGAAATTTCTAGTATTAGAACATTCAAATAGTCTGTTCTTTTCCATTTGTCGAAATCACTTCAATTTTTTTGGTCACTGTTCGCTCTTGTTTCCAATTGATCTTCACTCGACTGCAAACACAATTTAACTGACTGACAAAAAGTCACTGAATGTTGATTTATATATCATCGAACATCGAAATTCCTACGTAGTACCAGAACACTAGAATATTTAGATGTACATCACTTTGAAACGTAGATGTACACTTTTTGAAACTTTCTAGATCATTCAAGAAATTTTTAGAACTTTCTCGAACATTCTAAGTCGATAATAACAGTTTGCGCTCATTTTAGAATTTTTTAGATCATTTCAGAAATTTTGAGATCTTTCCGGAAGTCCTTATGACTTAAAAAAGGACAGAAATATTTCTTTTCACCTTTCTGCCACCTACAACCACCCACTTCCACCCACCGCGACCAAACTCCCTTACTCCCACCTGGAGACCAAGGGGTATTTACTATCCAACAGGAAATTAATTGGAGTAGATAGAGATAGAGAAAACC
Organism: Agrilus mali; assembly: GCA_029378335.1. NCBI lineage: Eukaryota > Metazoa > Arthropoda > Insecta > Coleoptera > Buprestidae > Agrilus > Agrilus mali. The sequence goes on along the minus strand of CM055657.1, from coordinate 27,871,916 downwards.
CTGTCTTTACGTACGAACATAAGCATTTTATATATGTATTTAGATTTAGATTATGGGAATCTACAAGACTTTTGGGAATTTCTTTTATAAAATAACGAAACATGAAAACTCCAAATTTCAAAAAAAAATGTAAATAGTTTAAGAGCTTCAAAAATAAATTACAAATTGTAGGAATCTGTTGGTGGATATTTATTTCTTATAAACATTTTCAATATGCCACTATAAGTAAATTTCTTAATCCTAGGAGATGTCTTCATTCTTTGTGAGTTTATTCATAAGCATTTACTGCTCCATTTGCAATTTATACCGTATAATTCACGTACCTACTTAATTTAGCGAAACAGATTACTATTCAAAAAGAGCGTATGGTTATGCTATAGGGCGTAATACTTATACTCGTAAGTACATTACAAAATATCTTGCAATAAATGCTTAACTGTCGGTAAGCAACACCGCTTTTTGTGCACCAGTCGATTTGCTTAATAACAGAATATAATAATAAGTCACTTGTAATATCGGATATACATTATGTAGGTATATATAACATAAAACAAGATCCTACAATTATTTTTAACCTAACCTAACCTACCTGTAGATATATTTATAGCAATCTAACTAAACGCGTTGTTACTTCACTAATGCCATACTTAGGTACAAACATTTCTTTGGTAATCAGCATATATGTATACGTAGGTACATTGCATATAATGTATTGTATTGTATGTAGGTAATATGGGCTAAATCTACGCAATTTTATTTTTACAAAAGGATTGGCAATAAATAGATAAATATGTAATTATACGCACAACAATGTTACCAACGTTGAAATCAGGTGCATACTAATTTTCGTTATTATACCTAGTCCACAACAGAATTATTAAATGGACCTTATTTTTTTTTAATTATATGATATAAATGTAGCAACTTATTACAATAGTAAGGTAACTGATTTTTTTCATGGATTACGAAAAAGTGGAGTAAATAATTAAAACCAGGTCCGGATTTGCATAAAGGCTAATGGGACACCCACAAGATTACATCCAAACGTATTTTTCTCTAAGTACTAGCACGTTAAATTAGTAAAAATAAAAAATATGATATCTATTGATATATAATTAGACACCCTGTAGAGCATAAAATTTCCTTCAAAATACTTTTATTTCAAGTCTTCGCCAACGACTACAACAGTCTTCAATTACCCAAGTAACTATGTATGTAATATGTATTTAATCGTAAGTGTCTAGGTCGTAAATTATTTTCCAAAGTTCAATTACATATTATACCTACACCTACCTACTTTCTTTTAACTTAAAATAAAGTAAATGGTAGGTAATTTTAGATACGTAGGTAATGAAAAATAGAATGACCTCTAACCTTCAACTAATTGTTATCTTAGTATAGTATTAAAAGAAAAAATGTGCTTAATATAGAAAGCTAAATGTGTTCGTACTTACGTACTATAATAAGTATTAGGTACCTACATATCGTTATGGTTAATGAAAGTTTTTAAGCGATTTTAAATGTTGTACAATTTGTCTACCAAATACGAATATAATAACACATTTATTTGTACTAAAAACTGTAATTCTGGGAGATAATTATGTACAGTAGGTAGGTATGTGAATAATCGCACAAGAACTCGAAATTGTTGCAATCGCCTTTAATGAAACTTAAATGAAGTCATTACTATAAATATTGTTTGTTTTTACTTTCCACTACAACGTAATTAGTGACATTATCCGTTTATTTAAAAAGCGAACAATTTTTTAATCCTTAAGGAAATATTCTTTTTAAACACGTTAGAATCTACAAGAACCGACTTTTCAGTCATCAAAATCAGTTTGGAATTACACACAGTAGCCAAAATCAAATTGGTCAACTATGACAACCCCTGGCGGAAAAACTTCTTTGACATTTTTTTCAGGAGCAGCTCAATTTCAGATGACCTATCATTATTTTAACAGAAAATTGTTCCTTATTTTATCCTTAAATTATTTACACAAAATATTAAATTTTTTGGTCAGTGAGAGGGCATGAATAATGAATTTGAATGTTCTGATAATCAATAGGACATAAAAATTTAAGAAACACTTAAAATACACTCAAATGTAAAAATTACCCCAAATAAGAGGGTAGCAATGTGAAAAGAAAACGATTTTTGTGTTTCATGGTAGTCAGTGATCCGAGAAGTCCAAAGTCTGACGTTTAGTCTACTGTTGAGTTTTTTTAAGGAATTCCCTCAGAAAATTCGACGAAGTTGGCACCAAACATTAGATATCTTCGAGTTATCAAGATATACAAATAATAAAAGTCCGAGAGTTTATTACAGTTGATTCTATTTCCAACCAATTAAAAAATCGACTTATCAACCTTCGAGTTATCGATTAAACACTGTATTCATTTAAAAAAAAGCAAACAAATTTTCAACCCTTAAGGAAACATTCGAATTTTCAACATTTTTTTTTATTGGATAATTTTTTTAATACCCTTAAGGCGAGAAAGGTAAATAGCATCGTAATCTATGTAGAAAAGTAGTAAAATAAAACAATATTTTTCTACGCCTATTCATAGCTATTACCTATTTTTGTCGAGAGAAAGCCCCAATTTAGCATTTTGATTTAATAGCTTCGGTTCACACTATGTGACTGACTTAAAAAGCCATTTAGTCGGTAAGTTTTATTTATTATATGAATGTGGTAAATATCAGACTTGTTGTTGTTAATTAACTCTCGCTCAGTCAGTGAAAGTAGAGAAATAAAAAAAAGATTGTGTGTAAACTTTACTACCTATAGACAAATTCAAATGCAAATACATTCAGATAATGCTCGTTTGGTTACTGTATCTGTATGCTAAAGGGGGTGCATTTTTATCAGAGTTAGAAAGTAGCAACATATGAGAACAAATATCTCTGTTATTTAACAGTTTTAATCACCTATCTGTGTATATACAAAACAAGTGTGTGCCATTATGTACATACGACAAGTATATGAATGCCATTTGCTGAAGTGTAGGTATCTATTAAAATTGGTCGATTGAAATGGATTTTAGTCATTTCCCCTGGGGATTTCTAATTTACTACAAAAGAATTATATACCTATATATATTAAGGAATCTTGCAATATGGTCAATATTCGATAATTCGAACGTCGATGGGTCGAATTTTAAATAAGTGGAACTAAATTGATTACTTAATAACTCAAACTACTATTACTGGAATATCTTTATAATATTTGCGTCAACTTAGATATGTCGAGTTTTTTGTGGAGAACCCTTAATTTTTTTTTTCGAAAGATCTTTTGAAACTAAAAAAACTTAGAGTTTTCATTACTACATATCCAAGTTTGCTAAGGAAATTTTCTGAAAAGTTACTTTTGCTTTTACGAAAAAAAAATTTTATTTTTAAAGATTAAAGTTAGATATATATGTAATTTGGAAAACAGAAAGCCCAAATTATTCAAAGCAAATTAATGAGTATTTAAATTCTTATAACTCCATATATAAATTAAATTAATAATTAAACACAACAGTAAACAGAATTTTCAGTTACAAAATTTTGTTGTAAAAAATTCACAATAATTTTTTCGCCACACAGTGACTTCTTCAGGTTGAACAATATCAATTTTCCTTATGTGGAAAAAAAAATGAAAAAATTGATAGGTACTTGAGAAAAATCGCAATCAAAATTTCTCCCATGTGAATAACCGACAAGCCCTCACCGTTAATAATCTCAATAATATCTGCATTTTTGATAGATACCTACATACATGTTGTTCATTTACTATACCACAAGTCAACTTCTTTTAAATTATGACAAGCAAAATAACTTTAACGCTTTACGAAATTTACACGTTTCGTCAATGCAATTACGTAGTCATGGAGAAATAACTTCATAATGATCACACAATTATTTTATTATTATTATTAAATGATTAGCAATTAGCAGTTCCGATGTCAGTAATTTCTGCTCTTGATAAAACATCGTAATAAGACTTTTAGTTACAAAATCGACGGTTTTCTTTAAAAATTTTTCTAGTTTGTAAGTATTAAGAACCTCCTATTGTATTTACTAGAGTATATTTATGGTTTGTGGCGGTTCAGTAATATAGAAAAATAAATGAATTTATAATTACGTGTTTTATAGTGCAGCAAGTTCAATCACTCGTATCGTGGCAAGTTTCATTAATTTCATAATCAAATAACAGGTAGGTAGGTATCGGTTCAGATAACACTCGAACAAAATATGTAACAAGACAAAAGAAATAACAAATATTTCATTAATGTTTACTAAATTATTTCACATAAATTTATAGTTGGATACAAAGGGGAGGAGGTTTAATTTCCTAATATAAAAACTTTAGGATTTTACCTATATTAATAGTTGCAATATTTAAACAAACTATTATCGTATTTTTTTAGATGCACTATGTGGTTTTAGACCAGAAATTATTTATTAATTACAATAATTGGCCATTAGGTTAGTAGTGGGTTTGATTGTTGCATTAAAAATCGTTCCAGATGTGATAAATTTTTTAGCTAATGATCAAAGTACATAACAAAAGTAAAAAAGGTCGAAATGTTGCGTCGTATTAAATATAGTTTATTTTTCCTTAAATTTTTGATCGAATACTTACAATTCAATTCAATTCTATTGTGACGTCTTAGTTAATCGAATATTATATTCTTTTTTAATGTTCATTTCCTTAATAATTTAATTCAAAGTGTTTCTAATACATGTAAATAAAAATATTTTTTTGTAAGGATCTTATTCTTATTTTGAAGAAATCCACAATTATTGAAAAAAGGCTTGAACTTGAAATATGAATCTATTTGAGGCATTTAACAGTTAGCAAAATCAGGGACCCCTGAATGAGCTTGCATCTTCTCCTCAGCACGCCATAGACAATTCCGACAGATACTTTTTAAAAAATCAATTTATAGAGTACACAAAATTCTAAATTCATTAATAGTAACATGTTAATAAGTTAATTATATTTAAGTTAATATCAGGATCATTAAACAGTTACTAAGGCCTCTGATTGGTTTAATTTGTTACATTTACAGCTTGTTTACCCTTATACATTAATTTAATGTTTTTTTTATTTATTTTCTACAAAATCAAAAAACTATGCATTTGAATATTTTTTAAGTCAAAGTATCCAAAAAATAATAATAAAATACGAGTCTCGAAAACATTTATTCAATTTATATTTAAACGTTCCATCTGTTTTAACAATTTGTAATTATCCCCCCAAGCCATTTATAAATTATTAAATCAAAAAAGTTTGAGACAAAATTAGAATTAAATGTTTCTGCACAACTTGAATCTTGAGATTATTTTGAATTTATGGACTTAGGGGCATAAAAATTTTCATTCTGTTTAATGTAACTAGATATATGAATGCTTTGTTAATTATAAAAGAATATTGGAGGATTTTAGAACCACCTTCCGCCTTCTCTTGATTTAAATTAAATTAATTTTTTACTAAAAATAGGAACACTTTTAATGAGCTCAATATATTAATTTTCTCATTAAAAAAAATTCATATTTATTGGCATATATATACTATTTATTTAAAATTTAAACCATTAAAAAAATCGTAAATCAAAATCTATCATCGACAGTACCTACTAGTGAATATGTATTTATATTTGCTTGAAAAACATTGAAAAATAAATCAATTAAATTTGTAAATAGTCTTTTTATATTATTATGTTTGCCATGTAAGTAATTGAAATGATACAAAATTAGACAAAATGTTTACAAAGTAGGTACATAATACCAACTAACAGAATATTAATAGTAATCATTTGTGAGGTGTATATTGAGCTTAGAATGAATGATAACATACATAAGTACATAAGAAAGTAAAAGTTAACTTATTAAATTTCATTTCTCAACAGTAAGTTGATAAAAAATAAAGCGAAAGTTGGAATACTTATGTGCAGTCCACATAACTGAATATGAATTAGAGAATTGGGAAGTGCCTTTATAAATACATAATATACAATATGGAAATTACCATTTAGGAGTTAAAAACATAATATAATTTGTATTTCTAACAACTAACAACATAATTAATAGACAGTAAGTAAATAATTATATATCAAAAAATATTTGCGTGCAATAAACACGTAAAAAAAGGTACCTTTACAGCCAATCAAATTATAAAACGAACAAAAAGCCCAATAAATAATTTTTTCACTACTGCTTTCTCATATCACAGCTATTAGTTATGCATACATTGTATGATTATTAGATGCATAAAATTTCATCAACAGCGAAAACTACTGTGGAGCCCAAAAACTCATTTACATTGATAATTTAACTTTTCTAAACGTTTAAATCTAAATAAATCGTAAAAACAGAATGGTATTATTATACTGATAAAAGAGAAAGCGTTTAAGAGTCAGTCTGTCTGTAAGGTTTGCTATTGAGGTAATTAACTTAACAAATCATTTAGACAAGCAGCACTTTTTCTACACTTTACCTGCCAATGGTTTAAATATATTAAACATTTAATTAATTTAACTTGTTTTTTAACAATTGTATCTACCAATTTATTTAAAAATTGTGATCGCCCTAAGCCAAATAAATAAATAGATGCTTAAGTTATAACGAAATAAGTATGTGCTTAACTGTTGTAACAAACTTAAGTACGTCCTTACGAAACGCTTAAAACGCTTCATCTGAATTTGTTTGTCTTTTTTGTTTATTTAATCTAACGACTTATTAAAGTTGTTATACGTATTACACAATAATCTAACAAGATTTCTACGATAAATAGATACTTAAACATAAACCGCGTGTTAAACAAGTCATTAATACAGTAATTTTTAAAAACTACAAGAAATATGATACAATAAGTAGGTACCTACACTAAATTTGTAATAGTAACAATTAAGTCTCTTGTCGAACGAGGTTTTCGAAATTAATGTATAGTACCTCCTATATGGAGATCATTTTAAAACCTGCTTTTTAGCGTGGTTTACTTTCACTTGAGAGCTGTTACGATATTACAAAATTTTATTAAATTGATGTACCTATTGTACTCCAAAAGAAAATTAAAACGATATTAATTTAATTAATCAAAATACATTTTAAAAATCTAGGAAGTTTACCTATGTATGTAATTAGAAAGGTTTTTAGAGCTTTTTTTTACTTAAAGAGAGTTAATGTCTTAGTTTGATTTCTACAACATGTAGAAAGAATAAATAAAAATCTCAACGATTTTATATTGATTTGATGATCATATGATTAATGAAATCACAGAAGTGATGAATTTATAGAATGTTTGACATTTTGGGTTTCAAAATATAATATTCAACATAATTTAGGTGGTTACAACATATTTTATCCAGTAAAATTGTTTTGAAGTGTAAAAGTCGAAAACTTAGGATAAAATGGATCATTTAAATTCTAGAAATTAGTAAGGGGCTGTTCATAAAATACGTTACGCTAAAACTAGCTTTTTTTAACCCCCTCCCCCCCGGTTGTGACGCTGTGTCACACTTTCTGTGACCCCCCTGTAAATATTACGTCACAAAGACTAATCCCCCCCCCCTGACCATGACAAATTTTGATTGATAATACACAAATTTTGATAGTCAAAAATATTTATTTTATTTTCATAATAAAATTTAAATAAATTAATAAATATCTTTTGTAACGAACAAATAAATAATATTTCTATTTATCAGAAGTCCAAGGATTCTGTAAAAATTCAGTAAAATTTTTTGATGAACGGCAAACGTCACGTTTCTATAGACCCCTTGTCCCTCCTTGTCACATCTTATCACACTCAGCAAGACCCCTCCCCCCCCTTGTATGCGAACGTATTTTATGAACGACCCCTAATAGTTATGATGTTATTTGCAATATTTTTTATTTCGATTTTAGAGATTGTCTAATAATATTATCAATAAACAATTGCACTAAAAATATTGATATGAGGCTGAAAATCTACTAAAAGAGATGCAAAAATACAAATTTCCTTTGTGCCCATAATTAATATTTTTAATATTGTATGTATAATAAGAAATTTAATATAATAAGGATACAAGAATAATTTCTGCTTTGTGGCTACTAAAAAATTGATATATTTGATCGCATTACTAAAAAATTATAAAAAGTCGAAAAAGTTATTGTAAATAATATAATATATTTTTAAAATTTAAATGACTCGTTTTACCTTACATTTTTAACTTTTATACTTCCAAATATTGTTGGTGTATACAATTACGTCACAACACCTAATTTATATTGAATTTACATTAAATTTAAAAAATCCATCAATTTTATGATTTCTTTAACTATGTCAAACAACAAAAATCGTTGATCCTTTTCTAAAAATCCTTTTCTACATTTCATAGAAAATACTGTGACATATTTAAATATTTAATCTCTCGGTGGCATGTGTTAAACTTATTGGGAAAGGGTTAAACTTGGTAAAAATTTTTTCTTTTTAAAATATGGACATATTTTTAGGTAAACAAAATGAGGGCAGCTTAATTGAACTTGCTTCTTCTCCTCAGCACGCCATAGACAAACTCGACAGATACTTTTCATCAAAAATAGTTTCTGAGAAGGGTTTTAAACATTTACCATTATCTTAGAAAGTACTTTTGGGGAATATCACTTGTGAGCATCCTATCACTTAATTTAAAAAGTCAACAACATTTAAAATTCATTAATAATAAATTAGTGATATTCAAATTAATATGAGCGCCAGTAATAGTCCGGTCAAGTTAGACCAAAAAATAAGAGTAAAGCTACATAAATTCCCACCAAGCTGAAAATCAGTGAGATTGTTTAAAATATGATTAAAAATAAAATTTGAAAGTTCCCCAACTTTCCCCTGTATGGAAAAAAAATTATTCAAGGTTAAAGGTCAAAAAAATGAGTTTTTCGCGATTTTCAGCAAAACGGTAAGTTTTATCATAAAATTACCCCAGACAAATATTGTAGATCATAAAATTATCTATAAAATATGTATCTCTAAAATACCCCAAAATAAGCTATGTGACAAATAAATCCCCAAGAACTAGAAAATATTTAGTGCAAATAGAAAAAAGATTGTAGAGGAAAATTTTTCCCCAGAGGAATTCCCCTGAAAAATATATCCCCAAAAAATACCCCAAAGAAACAAAATCCCCCATTTTTTGGGGAAAATCCCCTAATATGGCAACCCTGAGACTAACAGTATTTCATTTATTGGGCACACTGACATAAAGCAGGTATAAGACCCTAGCCACGCATACAATTGAACAGGAGACAGATGTTGTCTCGAGGTTACACTGGTGTATAAAATAAGGGACAGGGTTTCATTTAACCTGATATCTCAGAAACGGTGGCTCTTAGGAAAAAAATATTCATACATATTTTATAGATAATTTTATGATCTACAATTTTTGTCGGAAGTATTTTTATGATAAAATTTACCGTTTTGCTCAAAATCGCGAAAAACTCATTTTTTTTTTTACCTTTGACTGAATAAATTTTTTTCCATACAGGGGCAAGATGGGGAACTTTCAAATTTTATTTTTAATCATGTTTTAAACGATCTTACTGATTTTTAGCTTGGTGGGAATTTATGTAGCTTTGAATGTCTAAATTGACCGGACTATAAACGGTTTCTGAAACCTCTGTTTGGTTTAATATATTACATATAAAGCTTTTATACCTTTATACATTAATTGAAACATTTTTGGCTTAAAATTTCATTTTCTAACTTAAAAAAATAAAAATCACAGATTGTAATGATCATCGATTAAAAACAAAATACAATTTCTACCAAAAGTGTCGTCTTCAGTCTTCTTATCCTTTAATTTTTAATTATTTTCTTTCAAAAATTTTCGATCAACAAAAACGAAAGTTTACAGTTTAATTTTAATATATTAAATATATCCATTAAGTACCTAAATAAATGACCTATAGGTATTTTTTTTTAATGAATGTGTCGATAAAAATATGGGTAAACCAACTAATTTTTTAGTTTCGTGTTGCAGCTGATCGTTATAAAATCATCACTGGAACAAAATATTTGTTGTGTTTCCTCTTTAAAGTTGTATAATAACTTTCCTTCTTTGTAACATTCCGTTTGTTTGGTTCGAAGCCGTTAATGTAACAACTCAAGTCAATTACAGTAAATACCTTAATCTTAATTGCAAACTCTATACTACCTCATAAACTACCTATTACTGCAGGCACTATCACAACCTGGCTCATTAAGTTTTTAAAAAAATATTTAATAAAATTTTGCCCCTCTCATTAATCGTTTTCGCTTGTACCTACATTGAAGTATGATTTCAACAATTTTAACAGATAGCTATACCGAAAAAATTCAATTAGTTTTATAAAGAAGAAAAACACAATGCCTGTACAATACAATAATAACACGAACACGAACACAATATAAATGAAAATTTATTGATTGTATAACTATAACCGTAACTGTTATAACTAAATTTTTGTATTGTTGCAGATATAGATCAAACAGTCTTTTGAATTTTGGGACCCATAGCTTCAAAGGTAGGGATCTATTATATGTACGTGATTATTTCTTTCGATGATTGAACTTCTTTCAATTCTTTGATTTGTCACTCAATCTTCGTAACGGTTTAATATTATTTTATGTAAAAAGTGTGCAGCAGGTACTTTTTGCGATACTGATCAATGACATGGTTGTTTCAAAATATAGGTACATGGGTAATGTTATCGTAATCTGGTCCTCGGTCGTTTTCTTAATGAAGAAGCATCGAAATTCAATTTCGCAAGAGTAGAATTCGGCGTCTTTCAAATAATTTGACACGTTAGTTTCTCTTTTTTACGCTACTAAAATTTTGAAACGATTAATAAATAGCTGTCGCTTTTCGACTCTTTTCGGTTTACCTGGCGATTTTATGCTTTAATTCATGAAGCACATTTAAAATCTTATTGTAATAAAGAACAACGCTCGCTACGTAACAAACTTGCATTATTAATATATTTAATACTATGTTTAAGTAGAACCTATATAACCATAATATTTCTTTGCGTATGGCTGCCTTGTTACGCCTTGTAGTAATTAAAACGAACGTGCTGGCACTTTTTTGCATAAAGTTGCAAAAATATTAACGTTAAAATAGACATAAACGATAAAATGGTACGTGTCCTGGCACAGCCTGGTCTACAAATTACTTTCGAATTAATCACTTTATTAAAATAATACTTTTTTGTCACCTGTTACGACCAAAAATAAATAAAATTCAATCTTTTTAATGAAACTACTGTAAAAAGCAAATCAAATGCAATTTATGTTTAATTAATTTCATTAAAAATTAAATATTAATTTAAGAAACAGTCAAAATTTTGACAACGAACTCAGTTGTTCTCCTCAGCACGCCAAAAACAACTCCCTTACTAAGTATTTTTTGTAAATAAAATACAAACAGGTTTCAAAATCCAATTAAGAAATACGAGCTTCAACTATATCTGTGAATATTTAATGGTTTAATATTAATTGAAATATTTAAGGATTAAAATTGATACACGCCTTTTAGGACAAGAAAATGTAAAACCTTTAGAGCTTGGCAAAACCCTCATCAAAAGAGTTTCAACTTATAAGCCGAAAAAAAAACCGTTATATTTAGTTCTTTGGTCCTTAAAGTCCTAATTACATTTTAAAATAATGCTTTTCGAATTACTAATTTTTCTTTTCGAAAATCTAAGTATTTTAGGAGTTTGAATTACATCAAAAAGGCCCCGAATACATCAAAAGGATTTTATTGGTTTTGCTTTACTCTGTACTTTCAAAAGGCTTCAAGCTCACCAAAGGGCTTCTTCGCAGGTTCATCTAAAGGGCTTTAAGCTCATTTAAAGGGTTCAACCTCATTTAAATGGTTTTCAGCTCATCTAAAGAACTTTAAGTTCATTTAAAGACTGAAAGTTCATTTAAATGGTTTCAAGCTCACCTAAAGAGCTTCACGGGTGCATCTAAAGAGTTTCAAACTCATTTAAAAGGTTCAAGCTCATTTAAATGGTTTTAAGCTCATTTAAAGAACTTTAAGTTCATTTAAAGAATAAAAGTTCATTTAAATGGTTTCAAGCTCACCTAAAGAGCTTCACGGGTTCACCTAAAGAGTTTCAAGCTCATTTAAAGGGTTAAACCTCGTTTAAATAGCTTCAAGTTCACCTTAACGGTTTCACGGATTCGTCTAAAGGGTTTCAAGCTCATTTAAAGAGTTCAACCTCATTTAAATGGTTTCAGGCTCACCTATAGAGCTTCACAGGAGCATCTAAAGAGTTTCAAGCTCATTTAATGGGTTAAACCTTGTTTAAATAGCTTCAAGTTCACCTGAAGTGTTTCACGGATTCATCTAAAGGGTTTTAAGCTCATTTAAAGGGTTCAACCTCATTTAAATGGTTTTAAGCTCATTTAAAAAGTTCAGCCTCATTTAAATGGTTTCAAGCTCACATATAGAGCTTCACGGGTGCATCTAAAGAGTTTCAAGCTCATTTAAAAGGTTCAACCTTGTTTAAATAGCTTCAAGTTCACCTGAAGTGTTTCACGGGTTCATCTAAAGGGTTTTAAGCTCATTTAAAGGGTTCAACCTCATTTAAATGGTTTCAAGCTCACCTAAAGAACTTTAAGTTCATTTAAAGACTGAAAGTTCATTTAAATGGCTTCTAGCTCACCTAAAGGGCTTCACGGGTTCATCTTAAGAGTTTTGAGCTCATTTAAAGGGTTCAACCTCGTTTAAATAGCTTCAAGTTCACCTTAAGTGTTTCACGGATTCGTCTAAAGGGTTTTAAGCTCATTTAAAACTCCTCACAGACTTTAATACTAGTATTTGAGCATTATGTTAATTTTTAAAATTTAATTGAGGAGGTACTTATATGTTTAAACTCCATTATAACGTATAATAAATAAAACACAAAAGTTTTAAGAGTTTAACAAAATTTTTTAATATTCACGACGAATCGTTTCACCTTACATCACCTGATGAAGCCTTAGTAAGGTGAAACGATTCGTCGTGAATATTAAAAAATTTTGTTAAACTCTTAAAACTTTTGTGTTTTATTTCTTATACGTTATTTTTAAAATTATTTGAGAATATTTTATTTCAATATTCCAAGCGTAGCTAAATACCCATTTGGACAAAATAATCACCCTTGCTACCTTGCTATTATATAACACCATTATAACAATTTATATAATAATTAATTTATTTACTATGTATTATTATTTTTTATTTTTTTTAATAAACCGGCATTTAATTTTTTCAAAATTACGTAAATTCAAATTTTTTATTAATAACATAACGATTAAAAAAGAAAAACAATTTACTTAAACGCTTCTGTTATGTAAAATTAATGTTATTTTTATTATATAGTTAAAAAGTTTTTTAAGGTAGGTATTTAAATCATTAAAAAAACTTTATATTATTTGCCTTATCGCTTAACACTCCAGTATATATTTTAATGACATATTTGTTTTTCCTTTTAACGTCATTAGTACTAGGTAAATAATATACCTAGGTACATAATATAATTAGGACCAATTTGTCTCTATTGTCACTTACCGAATTCCTTCGTTGGGCCTCAATGCCCAGGATAATAAAAAACAGAAACAAACAAAAATACGGCACTTTCATTGTACTTTATCCAACACAAGACACTTCACTTGTACGGTCAGGTAATAATTCCTTTTTTGAAGTTCGCGCGGATTTTGGCCGTTCAAATAACATTTACTATTATTCCCATTTGGTCACTCCGTAATCTGGAATAAACTATTACGAAAATTTGTCCGTAATTAATTATGTATTTACTACACTCTTCTTCAGGTCTGCCCAAAAAACACCTTCATCATCAACTTTTTGCTGTCTTCTAAAACTACTTCTGATTATTACCAAAACTTTTTAATTAAATTAAAAAAATGTACTTATGGACTGTTCTGAAGAAATAAATTTAAAAAAATTCAAAAAAGTTTAGATGAAGATGCTTTTGGACATTTATTTATATAAGTTCACTTACACCACTTTTGCTGTTGACCACAGCATTGCATGAAGCGTACTAAGGCCGATAGGCATGTATTACAAAAATTTCAGAAAAGAAATCGAAAAACTGTATCATAAGTTTCCCTCTCACCTACCTTGCGACTGACTGTCCTTTCTCTTATCGCTCCCCACTGACCAGCTTTTAGTAGCTGTCGAAGTAAAGACAAGACACAAGACTATTATGTATAAAATGACGCTGGCTGTTGCAATAAGCAATAACAACTACAGCAGGACAGATGGTTTTAGAAATCTCTTTAATCTGGACACGAATTTCCTATTTTTGTAATCACCCATTAACACATAATATAATAATATGGTAGTAATAAGAAAGATATTTAAATAAAAATTAGTTTTATAAACGAGAGTGAAAGTAAATTTAATACATACTAACAAAAATTCAAATTTAAATAAAAACTGTCTCAATTTTGTTAAACATACCTACCAAGTGAGTAAAATAATTTTCAAAAGTAAAAGTTCTCATAATATATTTATTTACTTTCACATACCTAATAGATGTTATGTAAATGAAACAAAATAACTCAAAAACTTAATAAAATATCATTTACTGTGTAATATAATTATTAAGTACATTTTATACCCTACATGTTTATTTTAGATACCATCATATTATCATAGCAACTTCTTTGAAATAACTTTATTATTTTCTTTTTAATAAAATATAGAAGAATATACTCAAAATGCATGTGTTAACTATTTTTGCATCAAACAGAAATACGTGCTCACTGTTATCCTTATAAGACATTGTTCAAAGAAAATCGCATAAATGTACATAATCTTTATTAATATTATATAGTTTTCATTAAAAATAGCAGTAGTTATTTCCTCCTACATTAAATTAACTTGTTAAATAAGAAAATATGTAATTAAGTAGTTTTTATATCCATATAAAAAATAACTATCTTTATATATTTTTTTTTTTATTAATTTATTTACTATTAATTTTTAATTTCACTTTAGTTAATAAATAAAATAAAACAAAAGTATAAAAAAATGTTCTAATATGTATATTTTTTTATATCAACTTTCAGAACACCCTGTACATCTAATTTGCTGAGAAATCCTCCAGAGACTTTTGGCAGGTGTGGTAGGCAGCCAATTAAACATATTAAAAGGCGTGTTGCCTAATTCTATGCATCGTCGACCCCGTTTCTATTAAAAACACTACACAAATAAATAAAATTACTGTTTTGAGGTATGCAATGCTATGCTTTAATTCGAGTGGATGACTTCATAATATCTTAGTAATTATATATAGTAATTCCTTTTACTTTACCAGTAATTGCCTATTAAATTTTTATTTCTAGTTCCTTGGTGTCTGTTTTTTGGTTAGTTTACTAACAATCACCACCTGTTAAACTGTGTTAAAGTGACTTAAACTCTTCTTTTTTATGAAAAATACAAGAATATTGAATATAAATAATGTAATTAAGTAACCAAATGTTTAAATACGTACGTTTAAATGGTTTAAAACAAGTGTATTCAACGACCGTTTAAGTGTGTGTAAAAGAGTAATTTATAAGTGAGTATCTGCCCAATCAGCCTTCTTACTGATAAGATGTTGACAATAGAATTGTAATTTAATCGTATTAACTAATGCATGAGAAATTGTTTTGGTTAAAGACATTATTTTATTCAGAAAACATATGCATAACCTCTTTTTGATATTTACTTGATTTTTGCTTAATTCCAAAGAAATGTCTACCTTAAATATTGTTAGGTTCGTTTATTATTAATCATAAATGCATTATGTGCCTATTCTGCAATTTATTTTGTTTATTTATTTCAGCATGAGTTCCATTGACGATGCAGGTTTTGAAAATGTAGCCCTGGATGATGATAAAACACCAAGAACCCCAAACAGTGATGATGATTTTGATGATGACTTGGGTGTTCCTCATTCTCTTATGATTGTATCTGTAGAAGGAACTCCAATTGTTGTTGAAAGAAAAGATGATACGGATAATGTCCATAAAGGTTTTTTAAATTTTCTTTTGTGACTGTTGTATTTATTAATTAATTTTTAAGGTATTATGGTAGGTAAAATAGCTTACAGTGCAATTCACAGGCCCACATTAAAGTTTAGTTCCTACAACAGAAAGATTTTTATACCTGGGGTTGAAATAAGTGCCACAATAGTTGATTATGAAAGGAACCTTACATCTCATTTTTTAAATCCTAATTTGTAAGACTTTTTAATATGTAATCATAAGAACTTTAATTGTAAGCTTCTTATTTTCAGATATACAATAAGTTTTAAACATGGAGATTTCATTTGGAAAGTTAAGAAAAGATATAATCAGATTCAACATCTTCACCAGCAGCTTGTCCTGTTCAGGACTTCTTTAAACATCCCTTTTCCTACAAAGACTCACAGGGAAAAACGGGAGAGTTTTCGAAACAAAAAACCTAAGGGGGCCTTACCAAGGTATAGTAGAACTCTCAAGGAAATATGTAGTAGCACAAAATTATTATTTGTGCAGATTTCCAAAAAAGCCTGAAGTATTAGTTTCCTATGAAAGAATTGACCAAAGAATCAAGCAGCTAGAAGAGTATTTAAATAATTTATTGTCCATTAGTATATACAGAACTCATCCAGAAACAGTGAGAAAAAACAGTATACCAAAAAAGAAAGTCATTGAATAATTAAATTTTTAGGTAGCATTTCTCGAAGTCTCCCACATATCATTCATTGATGGCCTAGGCATAAAAGGCAAAGAGGGATTTGTAAGAAAAGGATCTGGTAGCACAAGGGGCTGTTGTAACTGTTTTGGTTGCATTAATAGTACTTTCTGTATAAGGTTTGAAATTATCCAAAAATACTAATTTCAATTTACCCCTAAAACTATTTACAATCCTTTTTTGAAGATGTTCTCATAGATGTAACGATTTCTGGTGTACCAGATGGTTGAACAGGTGGTTCTTTGTTAAAGACACTTGTTTTGGGTATATAGACCCAAAAGATGGTCGAATAAAATGCGTTGTTCTATTCGACCAAGGGTTTGAAGTGTCCTTTGGTATGTATGCCACAGGTTTACATACCGGTTTACAACTTGTCACTTTGTCTAGGCAAATTGTTATTAAGTGTGGTACTCGAAGACATGCCAAAGAATGGCAAGAGGCTCTGAAAGAATCTGCAAACTTCTTAGGTACTATTAATATCTTATTTTATTTCTACAAGACTCTTTAAGCAATATTTTCTTATTTTGTTTACCCATTAATTTATTTAGGAAAAACAAGATACTTTTCTATAATTTTTTTTGGCTCAGATTTCTATCTTGAATTCTTATTCATTATTTAAGAAGACCGAGCGGCATGGTCTAGTGGTCTAGATCATTGCTTAGCATTCGGGAGGTCACCGGTTCGATTCCGGGGCCGGCTACTCTGGTCCAAGTTTTTCTGTGGTTTCCTTGGATCATTTAGGCAAATGCTGGGGTAGTAATATTCCACAGATAGTCTTTCACTTCTCTTCTGTCTTCATTTCGTCCGTCTCATCTTTC
The DNA here is from genome assembly GCA_029378335.1 of Agrilus mali. Lineage (NCBI taxonomy): Eukaryota > Metazoa > Arthropoda > Insecta > Coleoptera > Buprestidae > Agrilus > Agrilus mali. Next base: position 27,854,364 of record CM055657.1, on the reverse strand, counting down.
TTCCCCCACACCACCACCCACCCATTCCCACGATTCCTGAAGGAGGCTGAAGAGGGCCTTCCGCCCTACCCCCCCCCCCCGACTTTGCACAAGAGTGTAGGCCGGGGGGGACAGCCCGCCCACCAATATTGGTGGGAATGAAACACCCAAGTTTCTTTTCTTTTCTTATTTAAGAAACCACAAATTGATAAAAATATTGTTTTTTTCTTGTTTCATTCTTTTGTGGGTCGGTGACAATAATTTATTACATATAGCAGTCGTCATTTAAAAAACATTGATAAGATAAAATATTTATGGTTTTTTATTGTTTCATTGCGTAAAAGATAATACTAGGTAAATATTTCATAATGGCATGTATTTATTATAAACGCTAGATATTACATATTTGTTGAAATTTAATTAATATGTTTTATATGAAATACAAAAGAAGTTGAATTCGATGATTCATTAATTTAAATTCCCTTGAAGCAGTTTTACATCATTAGGAAACTTTACCTATGTGTCATAATTGTTTAATTACGTTTTCATTGATTAAGAAAGCTAATAAATAATGAAATGGCTATTAATATTTATTTTAAACATAAATTACAAAAACGATCAAACAAATAATATTACTTTTCTAAAAACAATAATCCTTTTTACTAGCAATAAATAATTAAAATTATTATTTCAGCAAAAGATTTTACTCAACTTAATCAACACCATTCGTTTGCCCCTATAAGAAACAATATTGTAGCCTCATGGTTTGTTGATGGGGCCAATTATATGGAGGCTGTAGCAGAGGCCATTGAATCCGCTAAAGAGGAGGTCTTTATAGCTGATTGGTGGCTTAGCCCTGAAATATATTTAAAAAGACCTGCCATAGACGGCGATTACTGGAGACTTGATAAATTACTTAAACGAAAAGCTGTAGGTTATTTTAAACTGTTTAGATACTATTAAAATAAATATTCTTTAACCATTTTAGAAACAAGGGGTAAAAATATTCGTTCTTTTGTACAAAGAAGTAGAAATGGCATTGGGCTTAAACAGTTACTACAGTAAACAAAAATTAATAGAAGATTGCGATGACAATATCAAAGTACTTAGACACCCTGACCATGCCAAAGTAGGAGTCTTTTTATGGGCCCACCACGAAAAAATTGTAGTCGTAGACCAAACTTTTGCCTTTTTAGGGGGCATCGACTTATGCTACGGAAGATGGGATGACAACCAACACAGGTAAATCCATAACACTAAATATTATTATCCAAAAACCCAAATTAAATTATTATTTCGTAGGTTGACAGACTTAGGGAGTGTTACACCCACAATAGACCTATCTACTTTAAAAAAGAAATCTTCCAGTGTTCCCGGAGGCGAACCCATTTATCCTATTCCTGTCCCTTATTACAAGAAAGCCTGTGAATTACCAGATACCCCAGATGAAGACAACCAAGAATCCAGTTCCTCCTCAGAGGCTACAATTCCCCAATTAGCACCAGGTGATCACTTGCTCCTTCCCAATATGAATATCAGTACTGTAAAGTGTAACACACCCGAAATGGAAAGAAAAAACGTACTCACAACAATAAAAAATAAAGGCACAAACCTCATAAAGATGATCTACTCACCAAATGAAGATTCAGTGGAATGTACGACACGGATGGATGGTGACGATAAAGTTGAAGCAAACGGAACTATACTCCTTCAAGAACCACAGGAAGATTTAAGGAATTTAGACGGATCAGCAAAGTTTTGGATTGGAAAGGATTACGCGAATTTTATCGTTATGGATTTTACGAATCTTGACTCTCCTTTTACGGACTTTATAGATCGCGTAACGACCCCTAGGATGCCGTGGCATGACGTGGGTGTCTGCGTACAAAAAGCCGCAGCAAGGGACGTTGCAAGACATTTTATACAAAGATGGAACGCCACAAAACTAGAGAAAGCCAAATTTAATCATTCATATCCATATCTATTACCAAAGAATTACGATTTCAAGACTAATTTACCAGACATTTTAACACACAACACTCACACAGTTACTTGCCAGGTACAAAAAATCGTTTTGGTAATTGGTAATCCTTTTTTAGAACATGTTATTTTGTATATATAGGTCCTTCGAAGTTGTAGCACTTGGTCTATAGGATTTTTAGAGCCCGATACAGTCGAACAAAGCATCCACGAAGCTTATATTGACGTCATAACTCGTTCACAGCATTACATTTACATAGAAAATCAATTTTTTATTACCTTACCATACTCAAACCCTAACACAAGGAATCAAATTGCTGAGGCCCTCTTTAAAAGAATTTTAAGAGCTTATAAGTAGGTTTTCAATTCTTGTTTAATGTTCATTTATAACAAAAGTATTTTTATCGTAGAGAAAAGGCAGTCTTTAGGGTGTATGTAGTAATGCCTCTTTTGCCAGCATTTGAAGGAGAAATTGGGGCCCCAACGGGGACGTCCTTGCACACTATTACACATTGGAATTATTCTTCCATTTGCAGGTAAAATATTTATTTCAAGATTATTTTTAAAATATAATTTTTTTATATTTTGTTTGAAGGGGTAAAGATTCTTTACTGAACAGACTAAAAGAGGCGGGTGTGTCAGATCCTTCACAATACATTAATTTTTACGGTCTGAGAACTCATTCAAAGTTAAATGGTGAGCCTATTACAGAACTTGTTTATGTACATTCAAAATTGATGATCGTCGATGATAAAATGGTTATTTGCGGTTCTGCCAATATTAATGACCGATCACTGATAGGAAAACGTGACTCAGAAATTGCAGTTTTGATTGAGGTAAATCCGATTAGAAACTACATTCTGTTTTTCTTATTGACTTTTGAAAAGGTCATACGGTGATAATTAAGATCCTAATTCAATAATTATTTTATTTTGTTTGTGTGATACATCTTTTTCAATTTTAAACTTTTTCATGTCTGCCTGCAATTTTTCTAAACCTCCATATGCACATATTTAATAATGGTTTCTATTTTAAATCCTTAATGAACCTTTATAGTAACTAATTAATTATTTAGTCCTTTTATAATACATTGTCCCTTTAAATTCGTTAAATTTCTTGAAACGTGCATATTTAGTTATTTATCTGACCCTTTATTTAGTTTTCATCATGGCCCAGAATTTTTTCGCGTATGTATTTCACCAATAATTTCATTTTTAATTCCTAAATTACTTTTAGGTTCCATTAATTAATTATTTAATCCTTAACTTGTTAATGTAGATCTGCACACACACACTTATGTAATTAGTTGTCGTGTGAGCTAATTTTATTTTTGCTTTGACCCCAGAATTTCTTCATACATACATTTCACAAATAAGTTTACTTTTAAACCCTCAAATTGCTTTTAAACTGCTTTAATTATTTATTTAATTTTAAATTAAATTAAAGCTAAACTTTGCACACTGCTGTATTATGTGTTGCCTATACGCACACACCAAATTCAATATTAATTCATTTTCTAAAAGCATAAAAGTATTTTTTTATTTATTTTTATAACATTACAAATCATTTACATTTATAATAATTGCATAACACTTAAAAAATACCAAAAAATTGTTTATTTAGGACGAAACATTCGACGAGGGTGTAATGAATGGGGAGTGTTTTCCAAGTGGGAAATTTGCGGGTGGTTTAAGGAGGCAGTTGTTCAAAGAGCATTTAGGATTACTTGGCAAAGAAAACGAATGTATAGATGTCGACATAACAGATCCCATTTGTGAACAATTCTACAAAAACGTGTGGTACGAAAGGGCCAAACTGAATACCAGCTTTTATGAGAAAGTCTTCCACTGTATTCCCAGCAACAGGGTTGAAAGCTTTGCCTCCCTAAAAGAAATCCAACAGGAGCTTCCCCTTTACTCTTCTGAAGTGTCAAGGGCTGAAAAAATGCTGGAAAGTATCGAGGTAAGTGTAAACCTTGTTTAAATTGAATTTTTTGGCCAATTATTTGACTTAAAATATTTATAGGGTAATGTTGTGCTTCTCCCGCTTAATTTCCTAAGTAAAGAGGTGCTAACCCCAGCCGCTGGCAGCTTTGAGGGCATGATGCCAACAAGTCTTTGGACTTAGTAAAAAGTTGAGGCTATTTTTTATACTATATTTTAGCATTTTTATGCGCACTTTTGCTCCTGAATCGTGCAATTTGTATTTTATATGTGTAGCCAATGCTTTTAAACAGTAACTATTCATTTATGTACAGTATTATAAAAACAATCGTCCAATTTGAATTTGCCCGTCCTTATTTGGACATTTATTTATAGCAAATATAAAAATTATTTTTTGGTTTTATTTAGTTAGACATAATATAAAATACTCATAGATACGTTTAAGATTTTATTAATCTTATCGGACAGTATTTCACTTTTTAATTTTCTGGACTTTTTTAATCTACATTACATTACCACTCCTCCACCATTCCGTTTTATTTAAACAACATTGTACTTATTTATTATTTATCTACTTATTACATCCTCTGTTGGCCAAAATATAAACAATTAAATAAATTTTTACCTCATTAATGCGAAACATGTGCCTTCCATTTTTTAAACTACATATTCTGTAGCTAAAGGGCTTTTTATATAAATTTATTTATTTTTTTATTTATTAAATCTTTATACAACAACATAATTACTTAATCAAATTAATATTAAGCAGCTTGTTAACAATTTGTTGTTTGTAAACGTCATTGATTAATAAAATTTTCAACTTTTTGTTCGATTTTTTTATTTAAAAGTGCTGATGGGATGATAATTTAAAAATCGCGCGTTTATTATTTTATGACGTAACAATGCACTTGTTTTACTATTAGTTAGTTGTATTCTATTATGAATGAACTTAAAAAAAATATGTATCGGATCACGTAGGTTGAATTATAGCGGAAAGGACCCAGTCCTAGTAATCCAGATGAATTTAGGCCAAGAAGTCAAGTTTTGGCGTCACATAACAAAATTTTTATTTGTTTACATTAACTGTAAATGAAATGAAATTAATAACAGAATAAGAAAAAAAAGAATCAGTTCATTGTATTCAACGGCGTGTACACGCAGATGTCATTACCCGCGAGTAGGTAAGTAAATTATGTAATTGTAAAGTGGCCAATGAACGTCGAATGCACTGGTATTGGTGGGAGATGTGTGACGTCACGTGTGAAAATGCCTCTCCTCATCCCTCTTGGCAGCGCGCGCGCCGTGTACTGTCGGACAGGAACGAGGCAGTGCGTTCAAAATGGCAGACGGTTTGTGTACGGGCGAAACAGTTGGAAATTTAATCGAAAAAACATTAGTTAAAAATTATGATAAGGTTATCGAACGTATCGATAATGACTGTGT